>CAUYPK010049048.1:0-111379 GCA_963574355.1 Loris lydekkerianus | reverse complement strand
CTGGCGTGATTAGATTGATCCAACACACGCAGCCACTTGCCAGTTTTCCACTGTTTTTGTCCTCCTCCTGGGGTCCAGAAGTCCCTTGCTGGCTCCCTGTATCCTCAAAGGGATGATCATAGGCAGATCCCACCAGCCAGACATGCCTGGAGTCTTGTCTCCCCACTCCTTAGCTTTTGGAAGGTGTGGTCTGTATATGTCTATTAAGCCCATTTGTTCTAGGGTCACATTTAATTCCCTTATATCTTTGTTTAGTTTCTGTTTACATGATCTGTCTGGTTTACCAGATGAGTGTTAAAGTCCCTTATGGTGTTAGAGGATATCATATTGCTCAGACCAATGAATGTCTGTTTCATAAATCCGGGAGCATTTAAGTTCAGTGCATAAAAATTTAGAATCAAAATGTTCTCTTGATGTATTGTTCCCTTGACAAATATGAAGTGACCACCTTTGTCTTTCTCAACTTTAGTTGCTTTAAAACCACTTGTACCTGAACATTTTATTTTAGATAGCAACCCCTCCATTCTTCTAGTTTCCATTTACCTAAAATATTGTTTCCCAAACCTTTACCCTGAACCTTGTTTTGTTTTTCAAGGTTAGGTGTGTTTCCTAGACACAGCATATGGATGGTTTGTGTTTTTATGTGTGTGTATTTGTGTGTGTTTGGTTTGGTTTATTTGTTTGTTTTCATTTTGTATTTTATTTATTTATTTATTTATTTTTATTTATTGTTTTTTTTTTTTTGAGACAGCATCTCACCTGGGGTAGAGTGCCATGTCATCATAGCTCACAGTAATCTCCAACTTGGGCTTAAGCAATCCTCTTGCCTCAGTCTTTCTGTTTTTAGTAGAAACAGGGTCTTGAATTTGCTCAGGCTGGTCTCAAACTTGTAAGCTCAAACAATCCACCCACCTTGGACTTCCAGAGTGCTAGGATTACAGGTGTGAGCCACTGTGCTTGGCCTGGTTTGTGTTTTTTACCCAATCGGCAAACCTATGCCTATTCAGAGGGAAGTCAGGCATTAACGTTTGTTAGGAGTACTGATAAATATAGAAGAGTTCTACTTATCTTCTTTCATGAAGGTCCATTGCTTAGTTTTATTCTTTGTGCCATTGTCAAAACTAGATTGTGGACTTTGGGGTGTTTACTTTGCAGGTGGTCCATTGTGATGTACAGTGTGGAGAGTAGGAATAAGTATTTTCTGCAGAGCTTGTCTTGTTGTGGTAAATTTCCTGAATATTTGCTTGTTTGTCTTGTGTGTTTTCTTCTTGTTCACCTCATCCCCCTACCTTTTCCTTCTGTCTCCTTCACTTTAAATTACCTTGTCTCAGAACTTAGGTGTTGAAATGGCCTTTTGGTATAAGGCCAAAAGGAAAATAAAGGTAAAGAGTGAGAAGGGAGAAAGAAAAGAAACAGATAAAAAGGAAAAAAAAAAAAAAAGATTTGATTTCTCCATTGATTTTGAAGTTAATTTAGCAGGATATATAATTCTGGGCTGAAAATTGTTATGCTTAAGTAGGTTAAAGATAGATGACAGTTCTCTTGGGTTGGAAAGTTTCAGTTGAGAAATCTGCTGCCATCTTGATGGATCTGCCCCTGTAGGTCAATTGTCACTTAGTTCTGGCTGCTTGCAGAATTTTCTCTTTCATCTTGACTTTGGACAGGTTCATTACAATGTGTCTTGGAGATACTCTATTTGTGTTGAGATGACCTAGGCTTTGATATTCCTCTGAAAGTAATGTTTTACAATCTTTAGTGATACTTGGGAAGTTTTCATTGATGATATCCTCCAGTAGGGCTTCCATTCCTTTGGAATAATATTCTTTCCCTTCAGGCATACCTATGATTTGTGTGTTTGAACACTTCATGAAGTCCCATAATTCTATGAGTGAATATTCTGTTTTTTCTCTTTTTTTCTGCCTCTTTAACTGCTTGGGTTAGCTCCAGAGCACTATCCTTTTGCTCTGATATTCTTTATTCTCCATGACCTAATCTGTTATTGATACTTTCTGCTCCATCTCTAAGTTCCCTGATTCACTCCTTTAAGTCCTAAAGTTCTGACATATTCTTTCTATATTCTTCATATCTTTCATCCCATATTTGGTTCTGTTTTTCCACTTTCTCATCAATTCCCTTTATTGTTCTTCCCATCACATTTTAAATTCCTTTTCTGTCACTTCCATTAATTCTTTATAGGTGGAATCCTCTGTGGTAGCTACCTCATGATCACTGGGGTGGGGTGGGGGGGAGTGTTGATGGGTTGTTCTTATTTTAGTTTTTCATGTTGCCAGAATTTTTCTGTTGGTTCCTCCTCATGTGTGTTTTCTTCTTGTTCACTTCATCCCCCTACTTTTTCCTTCTATCTTCTTTACTTTAAATTACCTTGTCTCAGAACTTAGGTGTTGAAGTGGGCTTTTGGTATAAAGCCAAAAGGAAAATAAAGTTAAAGAGTGAGAAGGGAGAAAGAAAAGAAACATATAAAAAGGAAAAAAAGGGGGGTGGAAGGAAAGAAATAAAGAAAAGGAGATAAAAAGGACAGTCAGAGAGAAAGCGAGTGACAGGAGAAATGCTGGTGTTCAGCAGGGTGCTTTTAACCACACCTACAGCCCTAAGATTTTGGGGGGCTGGCATGGGTGGGTCTCTTGAAGTCAGGGTTTCCTTACCACCCTTGGAAAAAGTAAGATTCTACCTCTGCCAAATATAGAAATAAATCAGCCGTATGCCACAGTGGGGACCTACGAATACCTTACTTCCAAATGCCAAAGCTTCAAGGACACCCAAGATCATGGCCTCCTTGAACCAAACCAATGCCCTGACCCCCCCATCCAGACCATGCTGTGATGCCCCAGCCCTCAGAGAAGAGAGAAAAAAAATGAAAAAATAATAAAAATATATTTAAAAATTAAAAATATAATTGGATAAGATTAAAAAGAAAAATAGGATTATCTTAGCTGTTGTATGAGAAATTGATATTGGAAAAATGATAAAAGTAGAAGAATCTCTACCAAAGGAGAGAAAAAGGAGAGAAATAAAAAATAAAAAAGAGAAGAAGAAAAGGGGCTGAAAAATCATAACAGCAATGGAGGACCACTTGCTATTGATAAAAGGAAAAATGAAAAAATGAAAATACAGCCAACCACCCCCCCCCAAAAAAAAAAAAAAAATACTAATGGAAAAACAACAGTAAAAGAGGGAATAAAGAAAAGAAAAAAAGCAAAGGAAAAAAAATGAAAAAAGGAAAAAAATGTAAAATATATCTCTGTGTATGTGTGTTGCAATATATTACCTAGACATAAGGTGAGGCTGTAGTATTAAGAGACAGAGAACCCAAGCTGGATTTTCTGCATGTGATGGGAGTTGGAAGACATTTTCTAGTTGCAAAGAAGACTGGATCTTTTCTTCCTGACTTCTTTGCCTTCAATGTAGACCTGTTCATTTCATCAGCATTCAGTCCTCTCAGGTCTGGGATACCAAAGTTCTCCCAGACTTCCCAGGAGACCCATCAGACAGTGTCCATTGACATCAAAGTGTCCCTCAGGGGGTCTGCTTGGCTCACTCCAAGGATGGCCATTCCAGCTCAGCATGGCATCAGAGTCAGTCATGCACTAGAATCCCATGCACTGTTCCTCCTGCATAGGTGGCCTTCCCACAATAGCGGTGCCCTGCCAGCAGCCAAGCTAATGGGAGACCTACCCCATCTGGCTTCCATCCCCAGCCACTGGACACTATTTAAATTTACTTGCTACTCTAGTGAGCAGCCTCTTCCAAAATCAAAATACTTAAGGACAGTCCTTTCCCATCCCCAGACCTCCCTAGGAGAGTTGGTTGACCAGCCAGCTTCTGCTTGTACCAAGCACTTGTTTTTATGTCTGTTTTCCTCAGCTCTAGACCTCTTTGTTGCCCCTGAAGTCTCCTGCTGCTTCACTGTGCCCCCAGAGTGATGTTTCTGTGCAGATTCCCCCAGTCAGGGCTGAAATCCACTTTCCCCTGCCTCACCACGAGTAGCCAGCAAGATGTCTCTAGTCTGCCATCTTGCTCCTAAGGAATACTTTTGGTCTTTACTTTGGCTTTTTTCTTCTCCCTTTACAAATTATGAAAACTTGTAAATGTATTACTTGGTGAAATATTTCAGAGTGTATTATTTAATTCTGTTCTGTTCTGAAAGGAATATTATAAAACAATTCCCACTGGCATATGAACAAATAGCTTCCATTTGTGAAACAATAGCTTTCTGGTTTTTAACTCTCTTACTTCCTGAAAGTTATTTCTAAAGAAACAAATCTGAAATACTGGATTCTCTTTGTTCAGATGGAATTGCTACTTCCTAATGAATTAATGTTCAAAAATTTTTTGGATCTTGTTCAGCAGCCAGGGTTCTGCAAACTGTCCATGTAACAGCAGCAGAAAATGAGAAGACAAAGGAAGAAAAGTCTTACAAATCCTCTGTGGACCACTGTGTAACCTTGGATCATGCATTGGGAAAATCTTGCTTTTAATTGGAAGCATACACACACTTAATGCTTTTGCCAGCTGGGAAACTGAAACTTTTCAAGTATGAGTAGAAAATGTGCTAGATGACTTTTTTCAGAGAGGGGTTTTAAAAGCTGCTCTATTTTCACATGGCTACTCCTGCACAGCAAATAGCTCACTATTTAATTTAATAGTTTCTAAGAGCTCTAAAACAAAACAAGTTAGAAGTAATGCTGTTGAGAGTTAATTTCTGATTTTTTTTTAAGGAAAAAGCAGTTCACTTCATTATAATCTTTTGCAACATGATAATTAGCAGTGGAATTTTATTTTTCCTATAGTTACTTAGGATTCCAAGTTAAACTATATCACAGTTTTGAACTTGACCTAGCCCATTAAGTATATTCCACCCTTGCCATAGTAGTGCCCCCCTTGGAGAACACACACATAAGTAATGGTTCTTAATTAGTCAAAAGCAAAAGGTATTTTAGTCTAAAACATACATATTTGCATATAGCTTTTAAAAAGTCTGATTTAGAATTTTACACTAAACATTTAGAAATATAAGAGATGAGTCTATATTAATTTTAAAACCATTAAATTGCTACTTTAACTTTCTATAAAAATGTAATATGAAACTCACAGACTGTGTGTTTTACTTTAGCCAAGGCACAGGGAAGCTATTGAAGATGTCATATTTTAGGAAAGCATTTTGCATTTTTGTATCCATCTCATATTTAATAGGCAAAGCTAGTTGTTTCAAATCACAAATTAAATGGCCATCTAAGAATCCAGAATTGTCTTTTATAGGTTTTCCAATGAAAAAATTGCTATTTGGTTCTAATTTAAGCCATATAAATGCTGTACTTGAGTGTGTCTCCAAATTTTATGTGCACATGAGTGTCCCAGGGATCAATTTGTAGTTCTGAATGGATTAGGCCTGAGATCCTTTCAGGGCCTGCTGCCCAACACAGTCTATCAAATGGTATACTTTACTCACTGCCTACACTTTGTACATGTTTTGACATAGAAGATGTTCACCATTGATTGCTAAGTGAATAAGGCAGGTTTCTAATGAGTATATGTTAAATTATACCATTTTGGAGGCCAGGGACACTGGCTCACACCTGTAATTCCAGCACTTGAGAGGGGCTGAGGTGGGTGGATTGCCTGAGGTCCCAGGCTCAATACCAGCCTGAGACAGAGTGAGACCCCATCTATAAAAAAAAAAAAAAAATAGCTGGGCATTGTGGCAGGTGCCTGTAATGCCAGCTACTTGGGAGACTGAGGCAAGAGGATTGCTTGAACCCAAGAGTTTAAGGTTGCTGTGAGCTAAAATGCCAAAGCACTCTACCAAGGGTGACCAAGTAAGACTCTGTCTCAAAAAAAAGAAAAATTATACCATTTTCAGTGGGGGCGGGGGGAAGCATTTATATTCCCTATTCCAAGAAGAGGGTAAGAAAGCTATTTAAAACAATATGTGGTGAGACCTGTTTCTGTCCACTGGAGAAATGACATGGTTTCTCTCCAGCTTAAAATACCCATTGTTGAGAAAATATGCCTGAGTAAGCTTGAGGGTAGAGTGTGAGACCCTCCAGAGAATGGTCTGGAAAGAACCGTCAAAACAAACCAAATGTTAAATTGTTCCCTCCAAGTGAAGTCCTAGCATTTGAGACTGGTGGAAAACTGAAGGAGGAGAAGCATTAGGGGAGAGAGAAAGAGAGGAAAAGAGGGAAAAAGAGAGAGAGGAGGAAGAGGAGAAAGAGGAGGAGGAGGAGGAGAAGGAGAGAGAAGGGAGAAAGTCTGGTAATGTAACAGGCAGCTTAGATAACAAGACATTCTCAGGATGAAGTAACTACAGAATTTTTTAAAATGGAGATGTGTTAACAGCGTTCTATGCTCTTCTGTAACATTTTCCAGCCCCACACCCCTTCCCCCAGCAGGGACAATCTCAGAATCATGGGTAAAGGGCTGTGTCCCATGTATGAGTCTACACACCAGACTAGACACAAGGGAGCTCAAGACAGTAGTGGAAGCAGGAAATTGAAGCAAGATGTGACCAGGACAACTGCTTCCCTGACCCCTAAGAAGCCCTATTCTTTGAGGGATTCTTGCAAGGGAGAGATATTGCAAGGGATAGATGGTTTTCCAATATAAAGGAGTAGTCTTGGTGTGAATTACAAGTGAAATTTACAGAATAGAATGTCTCTCACCAGTTTCAGGACTTAGGGAAATCTAAGCAGATGATATTTATGCTATGTAAATAGAGACAAGATGTGGGAAAATACACACCAAAATGTCAACTGTATTTTTTCTCTGAGTGGTGGGATTGTGGATGATTCTATTTTTCTGTCTTGCTTGTATTTTCTAACTTAAGTAATAATATGTAATGCTTTGAAATTTATAAGTTTGGTTTTTTTTTTAAATTCTGCCCCTACTACCACCAAATGATGCCACATTCCAACAGAAGTGATATTCAAGCTCAGATCTAAAGAATGAATAAGTGTTAGCCAGGTTGGGAGCAAGTGGGAGAGCATTCCATGTACTGAGGCCCTGGGATGGGGAAGAGCTCACTGCACTGGAAAAGCTCAGAGATAATGTGAGTCAGTTGGAGAGAAAAGAAGCAGATGACCCCAGCCAGCTGTGACTATGCCAGTAGTCATGGGACAGAGCACACAGAGCTTCAGAGGCCAGAGAAAGCAGTGATGTCATTCTGAGTGCAATGACAAGACATTAATAGGTTTTCAGCAGGCAGTGATATGATCTGATTCATATTCTTAATTTTTACCCTTCCAGCCTTCCAGACTGACCAGGAGTGGAGGCATCCACCCCAGCATGCTTAGAGAAAGCTAGGCAGGTCCTGGGGTTACCCACTACTCCCATAGGTGCCTAGCTTGCTGCTCTAATTCGTATTTTTAAAATGACAGGGTATAGATAGGGGTGAGAGAGATAGGCAATAGAAGAAGGCAGGAATCAGTTAAGAGCTCCTTGTAGCTGCAAACTAGTACAATCTTTTTGGAAGGAAGAACGGAGAAACCTCAAAGCACTCAAGCTATACCTCCCATTTGATCCTGCAATCCCATTACTGGGCATCTACCCAGAAGGAAAAAAATCCTTTTATCATAATGATGCTTGCACAAGACTGTTTATTGCAGCTCAATTTACAATCACCCAAAATGTGGAAACAGTCTAAATGCCCACTAATCCAGGAATGGATTAACAAGCTGTGGTATATGTACACCATGGAATACTATTCAGCCATTAAGAAAAATGGAGACTTTACATCCTTTGTATTAACCTGGATGGAAGTGGAACACATTATTTTTAGTAAAACATCACAAGAATGGAGAAGCATAAATCCTATGTACTCAATTTTGATATGAGGACAATTATTGACAATTAAGGTCATGGTGGGGGTGGAGAAAGGGGAGAGCAGAGAGAGAAAGAAGGACGGAGGGGTGGGGAAAGGAAGAGCAGAGAGAGGGAAGGAGGGAGGGGGGTGGGGCCTTGGTGTGTGCCACACCTTTTGGAGGCAGGACACGATTGCAAGAGGGATTTTACCTAACAAATGCAATCAGTATAACCTGGTTTATTGTACCCTCAATGAATCCCCAACAAAAAGAAAGAAAGAGAGAGAAAAAAGGAAGGAAGGAAGGAAGGAAGGAAGGAAGGAAGGAAGGAAGGAAGGAAGGAAGGAAGGAAGGAAGGAAGGGGTTGAGGCCATAGAGACAGTCCAGATAAACTCTCAGAAGAGTCTTAGCTGGAAAGGAGAACATAGATACCTGACAGTGATACCAAGAGAATATAGAGATGGGTGACTTTAGCATAAGAAACACAAGAGCCTGTTTGAGTAATGATGAAAATGATCCAGGACAAACTCTTTCTTCCAGTAGAATAAGAATACTAGAATGTTCACATAGAATGTTTATAGAAATATTATTCACAGTAAAAAACAAACAAACAAACAAAAAAAGAAAACCTGGAAACAACCCAAGTATACATCAATAGGAGAGAAGATTGAATATGCTCTGGTATATTCATGCAGCATAATATTTTTCAGAAGTAAAGATAAATAAACTAGTAGCACCTAAAAGTGTAGATAGATCTTGGAAATATAAGTTAAAAACATAAGTCCCAAATACTTTTTTATATATATCATATTATTTATAGAATTCAAAATATACTTTTTAAGATTCTAAATAGATGCAATAAAATTATGTAAAGAAGAAAAAAGAAAACAATGAACATGTAATTTTAGGTGATGGTCATCTCATGTCATCTAAAACGCAGACTGATGGAAAGATGAAGTGAACCCTGGAACCTGGGATTAAGATGGAAATTATTGAAAGTTCCCAGCTTGTGTTTTAAGCGATGAATTTGCAGATGGCTGCTACACTGTAAAAAATAAAAATAACCATAAAGAGATATATGTTGGGAATGTTTTCTGAATCACATTTATGATTAATCTAGTTTTCTGTGCCTAAGGCCCAAAGGTTAGCATGGGAATGTAGGAGAGAATCAAGTCTGTCAGTTCTTTATTGCCATTAAGACAATCACAGAATACTTCTATTGGTAATACAGCTAACTCTAATATAACAGCTGATTCACAGGAAAGGAGACTGCTTCCAAGACATAGCCAGAACTAAAGAGAACAGTCTTTCTGTCTTTACAAGTAAAGCAGTTCTAGGCATTTTCTACAGACAGCAGAGAGATGTGCCCTTCTCAATTCTAATATTTCTTCTTACCTCTTTTTCTTGGCATCAGAGAATATTCAATTCACCAATATGAGTTGTTTGGTCTATTTTATTTTCTAAATATGCTATTTTTCATGCTTTAGTTACTTAATTAGCCACTTAATTGTCTCATGTATGGTAAAATGGTATTTCTAAAGTAATTTTATTCTCAATATTTCTATTGACGTAAAACAACAATACCTATTGTCATCTTTACATACTCACGATTCATAATCTTTACATTAGTAGCCATCCCAAAAGCTTGCTCAGCAATACTACTGAACAGTTGAACACTGTTTGCATTTCTTCTTAACGTGAGCTACTTTATCAAATTTCCTTGACTGATTTCAGCCCATGTCTCCCATTTATCAAGATCAAGTTGCAATGTAAGACCATCTCCTAAACTGTTTGTAATTCCACCCAAATTTTTACCATCCGCAGACTCCTTCCATTAAAGTACTTTCCACTTTCACTTCCTAATGCTTCAGAAACATATGGAGAAAAAATTGAAACAGACACTCAACAGTAAGCAAGTTAGAATTTTGTTAAAGACAAAAGCAAATAGGGTAGGACAGCCTCAAGCGATTCACTTCTCACTTGGTTAGCAGCTGTGATGCACACTTGTAAGAAAACTTCCAGTAGCTTGGGTTTTGTTCTAGCTTCGCAACAATCCCCAAACACTATTTAGACTGGGGGTGGAGGGAAATCACTAATTTCCTAGGGGTTATATTAACCAAATGTTTTCCCTAGAAACAGCCTTGGCCCCATTCTCTCCCGGAGGCATTCCCCTTCTGAGTAGAATACAAGGCTGTGAAATGCAGTGCTCTAATCAGCATCTGCAGCACTGACTGTTCAGACCGCTCCAGCAGCTCAGAGTACGACAGACAGCTGGCAGCCAGATTTTCAACTCTTGTTCTGGATTTTGATTAACTTGTTGATTTGTTGATTTATTAATCCCTTTATTTATTTATTTAAATGATTAAAATAATTACAGAGTCTAGTATGCATTTCATGTACTATGGGTTTGAGTCTAGAAGATGGAAGTTAACTGATGAAGATTTCACTGTGGTTCCCGCCTCACATGCTTCAGTGTTGCCTTCCTCCTCCCTGTGGATCCTCCCCCCATGGAGACGCAATGATCTTGCAAGCCAGGAGTTGAGATTTGCAAGATGGCATATGTTGGAACTTAAAAGGCTAAGCGGTAAAGGAAATTGGGCCCAGAGTTCTGCCATAACAAAAGATTGGAAGGAGACTAGAGAAAAGCCAGACCATTCCACCTCCACAGATACAGTCTGTTCACGCTTGTGAGCCAGAGTTTCTGATCAGGGAGGCTGTGTCCTGCCCCAGCCTGGCTGATAGGAAGAGAAGCACCACAGAGCCCCCTTTAGGTATGGGGATCAGAGACAAAGCACCTGTGCCTGGCTTCCTGGGCAAACTCTAGGGAATAGTGAGCTTCAGGGAGGAAGGACCACTACAGTAGCAAGGCCTGGAAACAAAACACTCTGCCTGGACTGTTGCAGAGGCAGCAAGCCCCAGACTTGCTGGGGGACCGTTGCTGCCCTGCGTGGGAAAGCAATGGCTGTGTGCAGTGCTGGCAACTTGGCAAGCTATCTGGGAAGTTTACCTTGCTAAGAGGGGTGTGATTAGGCAACAGAAAGTTTCCCCTGGCAGCCAAGAACAATGTAAATAGGATACTGAGAAGCAGCATGAGTGGGTCTTACATTCCTGATGATGGAGTCACACACCCCTGTGAGAAGACACAGTCCAAATGGTACATGGACTATGTGAGTTGGTTTCAAAGAGAGACTCATTGCTAGTTACTACAATCAGTGGACTCCTTGTACTGCCAGAAGATGCCGGGAAGACCAAGTGGACCATCCAAGTCCACAAGTTCCTCCTACCAACACAACACGATATTGAAGTCCCCTCTGTGTGCAGAAGGGAAAGAGGAAGAGTTTAGAGAAGAAAACCCAAACTGATTGAAAACAACTTGAATTTGAATAAGAAAAGTCACTGATGAGAAAGCAGTCTACCTGAGAGTAGGGAGAATGGGTTTCCTGCACCAGAAATAATGTCATCCCAAAATAGAGATTGGCTGTTATAGCAAATTAAGGTTTGTTCCACTTACACACTCCTGGGTTTCCGACCTATGAAATCACTATCTGTCACACAGAAAAGAAATACTTCTTCCATTCAAGAAACCCACATCCTAGCAAAGAGACAAAAACATTGTTTACATTCATAGAACAGGGTGGCCATAAAGCTTGTGTGCAATTTTAAATTGCATACCATTTTAAATCCCATACAAACTTTATTGTCACCCTGTACTCACCCATAGTATACACAGTTGCTTGAACATGTGCTCAGTGTGGTATGTTCCCTTAGGCCCCCCAGGCAGGGATTACTCCTGCCTCTGTTCACTATTGTGGCCTCCTGAGAGCACAGCATCCGGCAGATAGGAAATGCTCAACATTTATTAATTGCATTTATTAACGTAATAATTTACTAGTTAAACTGTTGAATAATCATCGGTGATTATTGAAGTAGTTCTTGAATACTTATTATTTTTAAGTGATGTAGGCATTACACCAAGCCATTTGCACATGGGACTTAATACTTGCAAATGAAGAAACTGACACCAAGAAAGGAGATAATACCTGCTGGGGATCTTCCCTGAGCACCCTTCTCTCTTTTCCATGGTGCTCTGTGCCCTGCCTGTCTTGCATGTGGCTAGACACTAGCTACTTTGCCACTGAGGAGTCCTGGAAAGAGATCCAAGCAGCTCTGCAGCATCACCCCAACTCCTACTGAGACACCTTTCTCTGTAGGCCTCTATCCTCTTGCACCATTAGGCTTAGCTAAGCAAATAACCTTGTGGTTTACTTAGAATCTGCCCTCACCCTTACACACAATCCTTTTATTAAACCTTCGTCAGAGTATTCTAATTTTAGTGCCATCTCTCTCAAACCTGAACCTGAGCTGATATAGAAACTGTCCAAAATCACACAGCTAGTAAGGGCCAGCACTGGGGTTGAAATTGTCCTGAACCTAAGCAGGGCAACCCCGTGCACTGGCCCCTACCTTGAATCATATATTAAATAAGTGAGAAAATTGTTGACTTCAACTATCTATGTCTTGCCAAACATTGTAAACTTAGAACTTTGGGAGGCCAAGACAGGAGGATTGCTTGAGGTCAAGAGTTCAATACAAGACTGAACAACATAGCATGACCCCATCTCTACAAAAAATTTAAAAATTATCCAAGCTTGATGGTTTATGCTATAGTCCCAGCTACTCAGGAGGCTGAGGCAGGAGGATTTCTTGAGCCCAGGAGTATGATGACACCACTGAGCTCATGCCCAGGCAATAGAGCAAGACCCTATCTCAAAGAAAACAAAAACAACACAAAAAATAAAGTCTAGGTCATTAGACTAATGGTCTTTCCCCCGAAGCATTTAAAATTGTACATGCAATAGAGTTATATATTCTTTAACCACAAAATCTAGCATACTATTAAAAATAATGCAAAATGTCTTAGAAAATTAGGTGCCCCTAATAGAATGTTCCACCTCATGGCATTTTGCAGAAAGGAAATCATTTAAACAGTAATTTTAACTCTCTCTTAAATGTCTGTTTTCTTCGTGACAGAGGTTCCTAATTCACATGCCACTTCCTTAGTGTTAAAATGCCAGTTTTGCTAGGTTCAGCAATGCACCCAGCTAAAAGACTGCATTCCCAACCTCCCTTGCATCTAGGTCTAGCCAAGCAGCTCAGTGGCCAGAGATGTAAGCTGACTGAGTGGAGTTTCTGTGAAGGCTGCTTAAAGGGAATTGGCTTAGCTGGGAGGAGGAACGTTTTGTCTTTTCTCCCTTCTTCTTTTTAGCTAGCTAGATTGTAAACAGAATGGATAGAGGCACAGCTAGAATGGTGGGGCATAAAATAAGGAATATGATTATGACTAGGGTGCTGCCTTAGCAGCCTTAAATTCTCCAACTCCAGACTTCTTATTTCTGAGTGAAATAGACCTTACTATTTACATTACTATTATTTCTCAATCATTACAGCTGAACCATTTCGTAAATGATAGACCCCAAATGGGCCATAAACTACACTATCAAAATCAAATACTACTTTGAATATTTATTTTAACTTTTTTGCCGTTTTTAAAGTAGTTCGTCCTAATTTCTTAATTACTGAATGAAATCTCACCACAAATATTAGCTTAGAAAATTGATAGGAGACTAATTTGAAAGATCACACAGAACAATCAGTTTCTTCCTCAAGACATGCAACAGCTCTCTTCATTGTCACTACACTGATTTCTAACAAAAACAGAAACAGGAATCAGGAAAGTCTTCGAGCAGAATCTCTGTGGGTTCCTCCATTCGCAAATGAATCTGCCTACTTATCTTTCAAATTTGGACTCTGCGTTTCTGAAATTTAGAATTTACCTTGGTACACCACTACTAATTTTTAAAATATACAGACGTATAGGAGTATAGCCAGTGTTTCTAAAATCAATTTACTCAAAGCATCTCATCCTTCAAGAAAAGTCTATTTAATACTTGAAACTTGGTCAATTAACATAGAAAAGGTCCCCACCCTGGTTCTAGTTGATGAGCTTTGCTAGATGCTGTGTACCTGGTTCTGTCTCTAGTATGTCTTATGATTTGGAGTTTAAATTCCTGCTTAATGTAAATAAGAACTAGGTTTAATTTTTTTGCCATGCACACTTCACAGGTGGCACCAGGTAGTTCTCCCTGTACCATGTTTGGATACGCCTCTTGTCTGCTTTTTTCACTCTTGGCGATGCTGAGGTTGGTCAGAGAGTTTAGCTCTCCATCAACATGTCAATGACCATTATCTGCATGAGATAGTAGAGCTTGCAAAACGGTAAAAGTTTTTTCCACTTCTATTATTCCTCCTGCATTTATTAGTTGAAATGTTTCCATAAAGAAAATGTTTCCCCTGCCCACCAATGCATTTGATTACCCTGAAAACTAGTTTATACCAGAAATTATTTTTCCAAGTAAAGATGAATGCTTATTTTCCTTTAATTATCAATTTTCACAATAATGAGCTGTGCCCTGGCTCCTCTGATTCGTAATTAACCTGAAAGACTCCATGTACAGCTCACCATCATTGCATTGGTCATGCATATTAACGAGTTTTCAGCCATTGCTACCTATAAGACTTGTTCCCTGACTTTGTTAAGCGTTTCTTTGTGTTCAAAGTGTTCAAAGAGCAGATAGGTGGAAAACAAAACAAAAGGACCAAGTCAGGGCCAATCTTAGTTAAAATCGTGAAGCACATTCTTCTCTACTCCTTCTGCTGAGTACCCTGCCTGGTCATCTCCCTAATCTTCAGCTATCTTACCATGCAGCTGTCCAGAGACATTCCAAGCCTGCTCCGCCAGGCAAGGCCTACTGTCTCCATATGATTCCTCTCCCTGTTTGCGTACAAGCGTCTGTGTCCCACCTCCTTCTTTCAGTTGTCAACTCAAAGAAATTAATGCATAATGGGACTTTGGAATGGAGTGTTGATGAAGCATGTTACTACTAACTGAATATTCCAGTAAGAGCTGGTGTAAATGCTTCCCAAGTCCTTTGCCGTGCTCCTTCTCCCCCCACTTTGTAGTTACGGCCTATGTTTTACCCTCAGCTGGACTGTGAGCTTCTCAAGTGTAGAGTTTCATCTTATTCATCTTTGTATGCTCTAGCACCTTGCATGGTTCCTGACTCATAGTAGGTGCTCAATTAATATTTTGAGTGAGGAGTGAAGTATTTTCCACTGATAAAAGCTAGCGCTGTGTCCTACACAGACACCGATCTGTACCACAGCTTGGGACAGAATAAGAAAGGAGCATCCACCTTCTGGTCACAAATACCTCGGCGGTAGCCAATCTAGGCCCCTGCAGAAATGGAGGAATGCCCCAAGTGTCCGCACTTGTTATGAACCAAGCAGTTGAATTATAGATACCGAAAGATGATGTTGTTTAGTACCATAGTGCCATTTATTTAAAGAAAAATGCCATCCACATTAGCTAGCGCTCTAATCATTAAACACAGGAAAAATTCAAAGTAATGATGTACTGTTTCTTTAACTTTCTTATTTATTACAGATTTATGGTACCTCTAAGTTTCCCGGATTACATAATCCTATAAGGCAACGACCAAAAGAGGTTTAGGAAAGTTAATCATGCTTCTGCATCCAATTCCCTTTTGCCCTGTAGTGCCTTTAACAGTAAATCTTGAATGTGATCTATCTGCATATTCTTTCTGAGCAGGCAGATAGTTTTTGGCAACTTTCGTTTGATTTAGGAAATACCTCATTTTTTTGCTAATTCTTCTTTCATGAAGGTAGAGGTGCATTGTTTATGTTTATTTTCAATACACTCGGAAATACAGCCATCATTGCTAAACTACATGGATTGCAATTTCTAGATGTCTGAATCAGTATCAACCTCGATATTTCAGCTGTAGTCTAGGTTTACTATCCATTCGTGCAAGTCTCTGTTAATCACACTAATTTATACAAACCCACATGTTCAATTTATCACCAAAACAAGTACAATAAGGATAATATCACAGAAAAAGATTATTTTCTTTTCTCAAAACTATGTAGGGAGGCTGTTTCTTGAGTATGCAGATTTAAATCCTTAAGAAATAATTTTCATTGTCACTTTGAGTTGATAACATGTGTTTTTATTGGATAAATAATATAAATATATCACATTCTGAAGACTATTTAATCTCCTACCGTTCAGACAAATTTGTAAGACAAAGTTGTGTGGATCTAAACTTTCAGGTCTATGTAATTTATTTCCTCTTCTCAGAGTTCCAATTTACCAGCAAATCATCCTCCAGGGCCTCTCATCCAGAAATAGGAACAATGCCCAGTCCATTTCCCTCCCTGAAGTTTTCTCTGCACTTTTAGCATTTGCCAGATACAGATTTGCCTCATTCCTCCAGACTAGAACTTTCTTGATTATTTTTCCTTTATTTAATCAAAATGAAGCAAAAAATGTAGTCATCAAAAAGATTGCTCAAAAAAACATACTTTCCTTTTAATCACTACAAACCTTAATACGGAGTGATAATTTTTTTTTTCTTTTCTAATGGTGTTATTAGAAAATTTGAAATTACCTATGTGGCTCACATCTGTATTATATCTTGCCTTACGGCGTTGGAAGGTGTTGATCTAAGTTTTAGCTTATCCTGCCTCTTCCCTGCCCTGTCTTTGAAGGTACAATTCTTTCAACCATCCAAAGAGCCCTAAACTTCAGAACAGGCCTGTCACTCTGCTGTTGGGCAGAAGGCAGAGGAGTTGCACCGACTTGCAGCCAAGCAGGTATGAAGATAAACTTACTTGGGCAGTGTTTGAAGAGTAGAGATGGGAGTAGCTTTGTCCCCTTTTATTACTTTCCATGGACAGAAACTCTGGCCCTATTATGTACCCCATCACTGCACTGCATCAGTGCGGACGTGGAGGACAGGGGAAGGCTTATGTTTCAGAAAAAACAAAAAATAATAATTACTAATAAAGAGGGAGGCATAGATAGGAACTTTGCCAAAGCCACATGTGTGCCTCTTTGACATAGATCTAACCTGGGTCTTGCAAAGGGACACAGATGTGAGCAAACACAGTCAGAAAAGAAGACGCCATCTCCATTATCAGTCAGTGGTGCCCATTTCTTTTGCAAACAGAAATGGTCACATGGTGACTTTAAGAAACTCAGGTCCCCAACAGAAAGGGTTTTCTAAGTATCTTCCATAAAAGGTCACTGACTTTACCAGCTGAAGAGTCTAGCACTCTGTCATCTGTAAACTGGCCTCTCAGTATCCTGCTAAAAAGAAAACAGTGCATCCATTTTAGGAGGTTTACAAAACTAGCTAATTATCCAGGTTATCCAGGGGAGCTTTTCAAAAACCACAAGTCTTTGGGCTCCGTCCCAAGCCCCTCAGGAGAGATCTCTACATAATGCTCACCCTTCCTTCTAGGCAACAAGAAACTCTTACAGAATGAAACAAAAGGCCAGCTTCTGTCTGCTGATTCTGTGATGAGTTTAGATTCTGTGGGGGAAGAAATAGGTGGGTTGGAACACTGTGCTAAGGACTAAAATTTGGATATATGTTAAGGAATATGTATAACATAAAATGATCCATCAATTATAACTCAGTAAGCATATGGAATACAACACACCAAACAATACCAACTGCCAGGTACATTTAGATGCAAATTCCATGTATTGCTCTCATATTGTTGCTTTGTTCTGTTTGGGGTTATTTGGGGGGGGTTGTTTTGCTGTGAGAAAGAGTCTCACTTTTTCACATCAGCTACAGTGCAATGGCATCATCATTTCTCCTGAGCTCAAGTGATCATCCAGCCTCAGCCTGCCAAGTCACCGGGACTCTAGGTGCCTGCCATTACACCCAACACATTTTTATTTATTTATTTATTTATTTATTTATTTATTTATTTATTTATTTTTGGAGTGACCAGGTTTCACTCTTGCTGAGGTTGGTCTTGAACTCCTGATCTCAAGCAATCTTCCCACCTCAGCCTTCCAAAGTGCTGGGATTACAGGTGTGAGCTCCCCCTGCCCAGCCTCATAGTGTTTTAAAACTACACTGATCTCTCATTAAGATTTTGTCCTTAAAATTAATACCTAGGGATGTACAACCATTGATGAGAGATCTTTGGAGAGCAAATATATATATATATATATATAGTAATACTATTGTTTTTGCCTCCCCTTTTCCTTTGAGAAAAAATGTTCTTCCCCAGATTTACAGGAGGAAATGTCAAGAAACACAGAAACATGGAGAGAGAGCCTTAATCAGACCTCTTCTGCTAAACCTCTAGCTTTGTAAACCATGTAATACTTCATTATTTAAGCCAGCTTAATTATATTTTCTATTACTTGCAACTCAAAGTACTCAAACTGATACAGGATGGAGTGCTAGAGAGAAAATAAACCTCTCTAAAAGATAGCCTTGGCCAAGAAGAGGAGGACCAGCAGAGGGCAGTGCGGGAGCCAGTGTTCCCACATGCAAGTGGCAATCCCACCCCAACGTGAAGTGTCAACTGCACTCATTACCTTAAGTTGCTCCCTGATTTTCCTCACAGTAAAGACACTTTTTCCTGTACCCATATCTCAATTAAAAGTATAAAAACAAAAGATAGAAAGGCGGTCAGCTGGGCCTGCTTCGCTCATTTTTATATCATGCTCCAATGCCTACAGGTATTTTAGTTTACAAACCCCAGGGAAATTGTACAGCTGATTTAAGGAGTAGAGGGAGAGTGAGGAAAGCATGGGGAGTTGAACTATGTTATCTTGAAGATCTTGGGAATCTATAACTTTAAAATACAGTGCATTCTATTATCTCCTCTTGATTTCTTTAGACTATCTTTAGTCATTTAAGTCAACCAAAACATGTGTAAATTTAAAAGGATATCATATTCAAGAGTCTCACCACGTGACAATGTTGTTTAAGTTATTAATATTTAACTGTTTCAAATCTTCTCATTTTTAAACCCACATAGGCTCTATCAAAATAGCTCATGCTGCTTTATATTCTGATTTCCCCCCTTTATTACAATAATTATGAACACTACTATGTCAAACCCACCAAGAATATATACCAACAATAGTCAAGCTGAAAAAACAACCAAGGACTCTATTCCTTTCACAGTAGTGCTAAAGAAGATGAAATATTTGGGAGTTATCTAACAAAGGACATGAAAGATCTCTATAAAGAGAACTATGAAACTTTAAGAAAAGAAATAGCTGAAGGTGTTAACAAATGGAAAAACAAACCATGCTCATGGCCGGGAAGAATCAACATAGTTAAAATTTTCATACTACCCAAAGCAAAATACAATTTTAATGCAATCCCTATTAAAGCTCCACTGTGATACTTTAACGATATCGAAAAAATAATACTTCATTTTATATGGAATCAGAAAAAAACTAGAATAGCCAAGACATTACTCAGAAATAAAACAAAGCAGGAGGAATCACGCTACCAGACCTCAGACTATACTATAAACCAATAGTGATCAAAACAGCATAGTACGGGCACATAAACAAAGAGGTAGATGTATAAAACAGAATAGAGAACCAAGAGATGAACACAGCTACTTACTGTTATTTGATCTTCGATAAGCCAATTAAAAACATTCAGTGGGGAAAGGCTTCCCTATTTAACAAATGGTGCTGGGTGAACTGGCTAGCAACCTGCAGAAGACTGACACTGGACCCACACCTTTCACCATTAACTAAGATAAATACTCACTGGGAGTGAGAGAAGATTTAAACTTAAAACATGAAACTATAAAAATACTTGGAGATCACTTAGGAATCTAAAAATAGACCTGCCATTCGATCCTTCCATTTCTCTACTAGATATACATCCAGAAGACCAAAAATCACTTTATTACAAAGATATTTGCACCAGAATGTTTATTGCAGCCCAATTCATAATTACTAAGTCATGGAAAAAGCCCAAGTGCCCATCAACCCACAAATGGATTAATAAATTGTGGTATATGTACATCATGGAATATTATGCAGCCTTTAAAAAAGACAGAGACTTTACCTCTTTCATGTTTACATGGATGAAACCAGAACATGTTCTTCTCAGCAAAGTATCTCAAGATTGGAAGAAAAAGTATCCAATGTACTCAGCCCTACTATGAAACCAATTTATAAACACCCACCCTTTCATATGAAAGCTATAACCCAACTATAGCCCAAAAAGAAGGGGAGAGGGAGGGAAGGGGAGGGGGAAAAAAGGGTGGAGGGAGGGTAATTGGTGGGACCACACCTACAGTGCATTTTACAAGGATACAAGTTAAATCTACTAAGTGTAGAATATAACTGTTTTAACACAATAACTAAAAAAATGCAGTGAAGGCTATGCTAACCAGTTTGATGGAAGTATTTCAAATTGTATATAAAACCAGCACATTGTACCCCATAATTGCATTAATGTACACAGCTATGATTTAATAAAATAAAAAAAAAACACCAAGAGATGTCAGGATCTTTATAAGAATATTTTCAAATATAATGCCAAGAAAGACTGTAATATAAAACCAAGTTCAGATGTTATCTGTTAATAGAGAGGTTTGTAAGATGAATACTATAAGGAGGTGAGATATAGGGAAATGTAGATTTATTTGTGTTTTTATTTGACAACATAAATTTTAGGACCAACTTCTAGGAAAAGAAAACTTAATGGGGCATTCCCCCAAATAACTAGTTTTTTCAGGGTGATATAATCCACTCTAAGACATTAATATCTAAGATGTGGAACAATTAGGGTTCCGTGTAAGAGCTGTGCCCTCACCATACGCCAGAATTTATAAAAGCCTATATTTCCAGTACTTCATACCTCCTGAGCCAGACCTACCTGAACCCAAAACAATCACCATCAAAACCAGAGGTTTACAACATCTTACCAAGCAAAAACCCACGTGATTTTATGAGAAAGACAGTTGAACATGGACCTGGTTTTATTGATATTTTCTCTTTAGTTGAAAAGAATAAAGAATAGAGCAAGGTGTAACAATGTAAAAGAAAGAAAGACCTTCCCAAGCATGGTGAGATAAAGCGATACTTGTTGAGAGCATAAACTAGGAGTTAGACTGCCTGATTTGAGTCTCTATTACTTATTACCCACAATACCTTGAACCCTTACTTACCTTTTTTATGCCTCCATTTTTCATAAGTAAAATAGGCCTGATAATAGTTTCTCATAAAATTGTAAGGATTACATGAGCTAATCATGTTAAAAACCATTAGAATAGCATCTTGTGCATAAAAGGGTCTCAGTAAATATTATGTCCCCGGCACATAAATGTCACCATTTTGCAAGATGTCCAGTAATATCAAGTTAATATATGGGTTTCCATAGCTAGTTGTTTCTAAGAACTGCTGATCACTGTCTTAGAATTAGTTGACTTATCCTGATGACCTGGAACTTTGCTAGAAGATTCATAACAGTGGTTCCCTAGGCTATTTCTCTGCAAATATTGCCCAAAGTTCCATTTCCTGAAAATGTCTGAACAATGTCTGAATTTTATAACTCTGCATATTAAGTAAATTACTTTCACTAAATGATTTCACTATTAGACACTTACTGGCACACAACATAATACAGTATCTGATGGCCACTTTTCTCTTCTGCTTTATAATAAAATTTTTCTTAGGATTGTATAAGGAGCTGCTTCTTTAGGCTTAACGGATTTTCCTGCACAAACAGGATGTATGTCAAGGCTAAAAATTGGGTTACTGTGCAAATAGGGGAAAAGTGATGAGCACATTACTTATTGTCCTATTTTTAGTTCCACTGCCTTCCACACTGCTGCCAGAGTTATATCTGAAACCCAGATGGGATTGTGTTATTCTATTGCTTAATAGTCTTCAAATGGCTCCTCATTGCAAATTCCTCCTAGAAAATGTCCAAACTCCTTAACAAGCCCAGGGCTTGAAACAATCTGGTCCCAATCTGCCTTTGTAAGCTCCTCGTCACTTACTCCCTGCTCTGCACCCATGCTCTGCTTTTTGAATGCGTCTTGCACTTACCTTCTCCTCTTATTTCATTCATGCAGTTCTTATTAGAATGACTTCTCCTTTTCTGGCATATTATCTCTCACCAAACTCAACTGACATGCTATCTGTGTTACGCTCCATGCTTATTTTATTTCTCAGTGGCTTCCAGGCAGAATTGACTGTTTTCTTCTTTGATCTTAAAAGGGCCTCATTTGAACTAGTGTGCTAGAGATATAATAGGAAGTCAAAATAGACATCATCCCTGCCTTTGTGGAGCTTACTGTCTAAGGAAGTATTCGGCATTAATTAATATCCCAAATATAAATTGAAACTAAGAAAAGAAAAACATGGCAATACAAGGTAAATTAGGAATTTTTAAAAGGCTTTCCTGAAAGATCTGAAGAATAGCAATAAACTAGGTGAAGAGGGGAAGGAAGAGTATTTTGATTAAAAAAAAAAAAAGAATATCATGTTCAAAGGCCCTGTGGCAAGAAAGAGCACACTGTGTGAGGGCTGAAAGGCCAAAGAGGCTGGAATAGAAAAGTCCCTGTGGAACATGTAGTTGGCTGATCCTAGAGAATCATACAATAACATTTCTTCTCAAACCTTAGACTATAATTAATCATTCATTTCTGTTATCTAAGGGAAGATAATGTGGAATTTTAAGAAATTCAATATGGAATTGTCAGATTTTCTATATCCTATTAATATTAAAAACCATCTCCTAAAAATTACTTTGAGCATTCATAAATGAAGTGTTTCCATTTTATTCTTTTCAGTTATTTACATATTGCTACTAACAGGCTAGTCATCAGTTACAAAAGCTGCACCCAGCACCAGGAGTTTTACTGTCCAGAAAATAAGGGAACAGCTTGTTTTTTCTGCCAGGAGTAAATCAACACCCTTCTGCTTACCTCGACTACCAGAACCACACCTCTCACACACCTAAATCTATCCTGCAGAGGGCACATAGCTAATTGTTTAGGAAATCAGCAAACCCAAGTTTATTCCAGGTTACATTCCTCATAAGTTTTGTAGTATTTGTAGTGTCGTTGATCTTAGAAAATTGAGTATATTGTTCTGAAAGTAAATGACTCAAGAGATTCATTTGCTAGAGCTTTTTAATTGTAAAAATAAGGGATATATTTCATTGCTGAAATGGAGGTGGTGAATTCTGTTATTTTTTTTAAAAAGATAATTTTCTATTTTAATTCTGTGTGCTTCACAAATACAATTACACCATGCAATGATTTTACATTTATTCCATTTACTCATTCAACAGATATTTATTAAGTACTCACCTGTAATAAGTACTTAATAAATATCTGTTGAGCTTGTTGTTAAGACAATTATTGCCAAATATTTGCGATGTATATATTTTATTTCCTTAATGCAGAAGACTGAAGTCTAATAGAAAACAGAGTAACATCCATTAGACTTTCATATCTGTTTTATCTACTTGATCTTCATATGTGGAAATATCAGATATTAATTTCCACTTTTGGATTGAGGACATTACCATGCCATAACTCATTATAGTGCTGGTCCCAGAAATGATAGATGGGACAGCAGGAATTTTGAAGATGAGTCCAGACTCAAAGCACTCCATCACTGTGATAGAATCAGAACAAAAGTTTCCATTCTGCTTGTGTGAAGTAGGTGACAGAGTCAAGCAAAAATGTAACCAGGCTCTCTCAATTCTAAAATTAGGATTTTTGTATTTTTACTAAATGTCTTTGTTGGAGTTTCTAACTACTCAGGACAAGAAGTTCCACAGTGACAGGGAGAAGATGGAGCCATAGCAGACAGATCTGTGCCCAATTAATGCTGGTAACCCTGCTTATTACTATAAAAGGAGCCATAACCTGTTTACTCACAGGCAGACTATTCCCAACTAGACATCCAAGTTTATTGTTACAGTGTTCTATGCTAAGTTCAACTTCAGGTTCTCTCTGTTCTTTTTAAAGGAAACCTTCTATGATGTTTCCTGGATACAAAAGACTCCAACTTGCATTGCAGTAGTTTAGACTTCTGCATCCATCTTTCAGGTCTTTGAGTTCTTGTAATATCAACACTCAACCTGGAATTGGATTGTGCAGATAGTGAATTTTCTCCAAACGGAAACAGGAGAGATGGCAATATCCTTTTCCTCCATTAAGTCACTGTTTTACAAATATTTGTCTTTGTGATTTGGAGAACATAAACTCGATATTTTATTTCAACCAAGGGTCACCCTGTTTCTTCTGTTTGTAGTGTGTTTATATTAACTTCTTGAAAATAGTGTGTTTTCCAGGCGGTGCCTGTCGCTCAGTGTATAGGGCACCAGCCACCTATACTGAGAGTGGCAGGTTCGAACCAACCCCCAGCCGGACTGCAAGAAAAAATAGTCGGGCATTGTGGCAGGCACCTGCAGTCCCAGCTACTCGGGAGGCTGAGGCAAGAGAATCACCTAAGCCCAGGAGTTGGAGGTTGCTGTGAGCTGTGACACCATGTGGGCAATAAAGTGAGACTCTGTCTCTAAAAAGAAAGAAAGAAAGAAAGAAAGGAAGGAAGGAAGGAAGGAAGGAAGGAAGGAAGGAAGGAAGGAAGGAAGGAAGGAAGGAAGGAAGGAAGGAAGAAAGAAAGAAGGAAAGAAAGAGAAAAGAAAAGAAAAAAAATAGTGTTTTTTCAGCAGGATGACCTCTTTAAAATCAGATCCTTAAGAATTTTGAAATTCTTATGGGTAGAAGCTGTGAAGAAACTGAAAACTGACATTTCAAGCCTGCAAACATATTCTGTTTCACAGCATACAGTACCTTCACTTCTCTTCTGAGACTTGCTATTTCTTTGTTCTGGACTATGAGTAAATGAGCACCTTTACCTATAAAAATAAAAACCAAATACGAATCTCTTGTCATTGGGGACAACTCTTAAGCCCTATTTCCTGAAGCCTAATGCTGGCATTATGAATGAGAAACTATCAGCTCATTGTGCAAATATGAACATGATCAAGTCTGTGCATACACTGTTGCATTCTTGTTGGGAAGTTATTCAGGCAGAGAAAAACGTTTCTTTTTCCTTTGGAACTTAGTGTGTACTGTTCTTAAAAATCATCCCTGGTTAGTGTGAAGAAATTGTATTCTTGTCTGACCAGAAACTCTCAGACAAAATGAGAAGCTGAAACCAAAAATCATGGGAGAAGCAAGTATATAGGTTTCTTCGAATCAAATTAGGAGAAAGACTCATAAAACTGGACGAAACCTGATGACTTTCAAGTAGAAACATGCTACTAATGTTACTCTCATGCTACCTCATATGAAACAACACGGATTTTGATAACTTAGCTGATTTTGGACCATTATATTCTGACATGATTAATTTACTGAGTCCAGAGAATGAGGTCACACCTACCCCCTGCCAATAGAGTTGAGACTTTCCTTGAAGGTGGTGGATATCTCACTGTCAATTACCTGAGAAGAGGTAATTCTAGGAATAAGGGAGGAACTCCTGAGGCTTTGGTGAGGGCAAAAACGTCTAACTTATTTTTCTCCCATAGCTATTTGTAATAAGCCTACAAGTAAACAAATTCTGTTCCGTTCCTGGTAATGAGGACCCATCTATTGTCAACTGCATGGCAATTGGCTGGGGAGAAGCCCTACGACCACAGCTAAGCATGGTAGTACT
This sequence comes from Loris lydekkerianus, assembly GCA_963574355.1. Classification (NCBI taxonomy): domain Eukaryota; kingdom Metazoa; phylum Chordata; class Mammalia; order Primates; family Lorisidae; genus Loris; species Loris lydekkerianus. The sequence continues at coordinate 85,957 of CAUYPK010049048.1, read as the reverse complement.
GGTATTATTTCCTAGGAGGAGGAGTCTAAATACGTAGATTCTGAAAGTCACCATATCCAGTATAAATTGTACATTTTGGGGTATTAAACTTCCATTAGATTATGTCCAAAATTACAATAAAAGAACAGTAAATGTTATACAATAAAATAGTAAGTGAAATAAAAAACTCACTAGAAGGGCTCAACAGCACATCTGAATTTGCAAAAGAAAGAATCAGTAACAGAATAACCTTAAAAAAATTAAGGTTATCTACAAGGGAGGGGAGGGGAGGATGGGTGGAGGGAGGGTAATTGATGGGACCACACCTACGGTGCATCTTAGAAGGGTACAGGTGAAACTTACTAAATGCAGAATATAAATGTCTGAACACAATAACTAAGAAAATGCCATGAAGGCTATGTTAACCAGCTCAATGAAAATATTTCAAATTGTATATAAAACCAGCACATTGTGCCCCATGATTGCATTAATGAAAACAACTCTGATTTAATTTTTTAAAAAAGATTATCTATTCTGAGTAACATAAATTAAAAAGGATAAAGAAAAAATGTATAGAACCTCAGAGATCCATGAGACACCATCAAATGTACTAATATGTGCATAATGGATGTCCAGAGTAGAAAGAAGCATAAAGAATATTTGAAGAAATAGTGGTGGAAACTTTCCAAATTATATGAAGACTACTAATCTTCACATCCAAGAAGTATAACAACTCCCAAGTAGTATAAACTGAAAAAGAGCCCCATCTAGACACATTATACTATCAAATTAAACTGACCTAAATCTGCCTCCATAACCATAAGGTCCTACATAAAAAACAAAATCCTAACTTAGGACTTCAAGGAACTAACCACCTAATTTAGGAGTGTATTTTTGGTAACAGCTGTCTGAGTCTCAGCCAATACCAGTAGCCAAGCTTTAGCACTCATAGACCACCAGCTGATTAGATCATGTTCATATAAGGCAAATGCCAAGCTGCAACTAATCAAGCTGGTTCTGTACCTCACTTCTGTTTTCTGTCTATATATACTCCCTGCCCACATCGCAGAGCAGGGCTCTCTGAACCTCTTCTGGTTCTGATCAGCTGCCTGATTCATAAATCATTCTTTGCTCAATTATATTCTGTTAATTTGTCTAAAATTTTCCTTTAAATAATACTCAAACCGTTAAAAGACAAAAAGAGAATGTTGAAAATGGCAAGAGAAAAGTGTGACTCATTTTACACAAGGGAATCTCAATAAAATTGACAGCAGATTTTTTTTTTTAAATCATTGAGGCCAGAAGGCAGTGGGATGATACGTTCAAAGTGCTGAAAGAAAAAAAAAAATCTGTCAACAGTGAATATATCTAACAAAACTATTCTTCAAAAATAAAGGAGAAATTAAGACATTCTCAGATTTTAAGGACAACTGAGTCATTGGCAGTAAGTTCATGACCAATATCAACCCATCTTAGATTATTTATACCTTATGGCCTAATGAGAACTTTATGTTCCCATTACTCCTCTTTTGAAACATGAAACCCTTGATCCTAAAAGTACTTCACCTCCTATGTTGAAATGTGGATGCAATTCTGTCTTTCTAAATCTACATATGTGGCCATAATATAATTGATGTTCTTTCCCTAAACTTATTTATGTATATATAGCAGGTAAGAATCAAATCATTCACTAGGAAGTTTGAAAGAAATCATTAACTATACCTGTTTTTCAAAATTCACATCAAACTTTCAGTAATTCTTAATAGTGTATTAGGCACTTGAAAAAAAAAAAAGGTTCATTATTTGATAGCTCTGAGTATAGATTTTGACCATCTTTAGCAAAGATACTAAAAATCAAACACTATATTCTACCTGCCTATCTGGATGCATTAGATAAATAAGATCTCTGGCTCAGGAACAAAGGTGCCCTGCTTTAGTGCAATTGCTCCACCTGGGAAAAGGATAAGGGTGGGCACTCCATTTTGGTATTGCCCCACCTTTAATCTTATTCCCAGCACCTCTACACTGGAGAAAGAAGGGAGTGCTTTATCAATCTGGGGATGACCCCTCACTCCCTCCAGGCAGGACTTCAGAGAGGGTGTTCATATATATATACAGATGGAACTGAGGATGCCTGTTGATCATTTAATAACTTCCTACACTTGCAAGAGCCCTCCCAGACTGGGACAACAAAAGAGAAAAAGTCAGTGAGTAAAGGAGTGAGTCAGTCTGTCTCTCCCTACTTCTGGAGATAGACTCATTCCATCTTATAATAAAGAGCTGCTGATGTGAGATTGTTCCCTGCCTGTGGTCACTCTGTCATATTGGCCCTGCTGATAATTTTTCCTTCCTAAGGAGACATAGGATTAGGACAACAGAACCAAGAGGCTGGTGTGTCTGGTCATTCTTTGCTTAAGAGCACATTAAGAACTGAGGGCAGACTCCCACTCTGAAAGATATGCTGACCTTAGTCCAATTATCTTTGGTAACTGTTGTCAAATCAGCCTCCTCCCCTATTCTTAGAAATCCATGCTACACGGATGGATATATTGTTTTCTTTCTAATTCTGTGGTTCCATTAACCTGTCCAGATTACCTTTAAAAAAAAAAAAAAAATACCTCCTCCTGTGTAAATACTTCTGATATTCTGAAAACTGGTCACTCCCTCCTCGTCACTTCCACTTGTACTTTTATTTCTGTAAAGGACTTGTCACGTCATGCAGCAATTACCTTCCCACATGGCTACCACTACCAAGGGACTTGGATGTCCTCCAGAAATGGCCCCTGCCTTACATCTCTGTATCCTGACACTCATCACAGTAACCAGAAAAAAGAAGGATCTCAGTAAGGATTAGTTCAATAAATTATTTTAAATAGATAACTAAATTTCACTAATGACTAGAGATATAAAAGCCTGTAATGGAATACTTGGGGATCCTTAACAGTGTTTAGCAACCACAGCCTACTAATAACATACTGTGTGATGACCCACTGAAGAAAATGCTCTGCTCCTTTATGAATAGTATTGATATAGAAAGATATGAGTAGTCAACGCACTATGGTACTTCATGTATTTTTTATTTATTTCAACACATGAAGCAGTACTCTTGATGCAAATATACAAAATAGGCTCTCTTCACAGGTATTTTAAATATGCCTGGGCAATTCTAAATCTAAGGACAAAATAGGTTTTATCAGGGAATGAAGTACATATAGTAACTTACAACATTTGAATTAATTGCCTTTATATTCTATTACCTAGCAAAATGCTTGGCACGTGTTAGATGACAAGTGTTTGTTCTGTCAATTGATTAAATGCAATTGCCTTGATTTAAATAATATGATTATTTCCTGCATCTTCTTTCCTATTTGCTTCTGCTTATAATTCTAGTCAAAAGGAATGGCCCTCTCTCCCAGTACACCTTAGAACTGAAAAAATAAAGCCCTTTTCAGAAATATTTTTTATAGTTATTCTTCTTGAGATCAATTCAGCCTCCACCTCCAAGACTTTATGTCTCAAATAGATTTGCTTTCCTAGTTCTCCGTTTCATAATTTGTACTGAAATAATAACAAGCATAACTTGATCACACAGAAATAGTCTCTTGTCATTGAACTCATAGTAAAGTTGTTTGAGTCTATTCACTACACTTTTCAAAATTATTTTTCTGCAAAATGATAATAAAATTTATCTCCCAATTTTTCTCCCTTTTTTCCTTTAAAACTGTTAGTATTTTTTTTTTTCCCTGAGGCCCACTTCTTGGTTAAAAGATGAGCCTCAGTAATGTTACCTCCTCTTGTTCTACTTTCAAATACTATGGAGTCACTCTTTTGTCTGTGCTCAAACAGATTTCAGTGTAATCAAGAAATTGAAAAACTCTGTGCTTCTTCACACTTCTCTAAAGCAGTGATTTCCAACCTGTGTGGGACAGCACACCAGGGTGCCATGAGAAGATCTTAGGTGTGCTGCACAAATTTTTAAAGATCATTAATTAAACTATTTTCAAAAGAATTTCAAAGCACAATAAATATATTCTTATTTTTATTCCTTTTTTTTAAGCAACATAATATAAATGTGCCATGAAAGTTTAACTACAAGTTCAAGTGTGCCATGAGATACAAAGGGTTGGAAAACACTGCTCTAAAGGATGGGTTGTTTGGAGAGACTCATACCTGTTAGATGAGAAATAATAGTAACTATATTTCTCTATGGAAGGTCTTATACATATGATTTCATGTTGGTAGAATATTAGTTTCTAACTGTATTAGTCTTCTCTGACTGCTATAAAAAATACATAGATTGGGTCACTTTAACCACACATATTTACTTCCTGCAGTTCTCAAGGCTGGGAACTTCAAGACCAAGTTCAAGGCAGATTTAGTTCTTGGTAAGGGTTCCTTTTCTGGCTTGTAGACAACTGCCTACTTTCTCATTATATCCTCACATGTGGAGACAGGGAGTTAAAGCTCTCTAGTTTCTCTTATTATAAGGACACTAATCTCATCATTAGGTCCCCACCCTCGTGACCTCACCGAAACCTAATTATGTCCCAAAGGCCCCCTCTCCAAATACCATGCGGTGGGGGAGCGAAGTGGGCTTCAACATATTAATTTTGGGTAGACACAATTCAGTCCCTAACACGTATATAACACTATGAAAGAGAATAAATTATAGATAAAACTCACCCAATTCATTTTTCTTTAAATCATATATCTTTATAATTCTCATTAACATTTTTATCAAAATTTCCGAAATGGTAGAATTTTAATATAATTGACTATAAGACCAATGATAACATTTGATGGATTCATTTTATTGTAAAGCATTGCTTTTGTGAATTTAGTTTTAATTTGCCTGGACTTTTTGAAATTGCACTGTTAAAAAAATTAATGGCCTCACATCCACCAGAATGATTGAAATTTTAAAAATGACAATACAAAGTGGAAATGAAGCTATAGAGCAACTGGAATTTTTATACATTGCTCATGATACTGTAATTGCATATTCTCAAGTCATGTATAAGAGTAAACAACCGGGAAACGCTGAAAACAAAGCCCATCCACAGCAGAAGAGAGAAATACATTATGGTTAGTCATACAAAGGAATACAGCACAGGAAAAGAAAAAAGAATGAACCGATACATTTGGCAAATTAGATGAAATCCCAGACACAATATAAGAGCAACAGATGCTAGACAGAAAAGTGTTTATTGATTTCATTCATATGAAGTTCAAGAGCAGGTAAAACAAATTGCTGCTGACAACATCAGAACAGTAATTACTTGTGGAAAGATTTATTGAGTGGGCGGAGATATGAGGCAGTTTTTTGGAACTAGACTTGTTCTATATCTTGATCTGGGTAGTGGACACATCAGTATATTGAATGTTAAAATGTTTTCGTTTTAATTCTTTTTAAAAGAGGACTTAAAGATATAATTAAAAAACGTCTCACAGTGTGGCCTGACAAAGGCCTACCAGGGGTCCTCAAACTTTTAAACAGGGGGTCAGTTCACTGTCTCTCAGACCGCTGGAGGGATGGACTATAGTTTAAAAAAAAAAAAACTATGAACAAATTTCTGTGCACACTACACATACCTTATTTTGAAGTAAAAAAAAGAAACGTGAACAAATATAATCATACCACCTCATGTGGCCCGCGGGCTGCAGTTTGAGGACCCCTGGTAGACTATGTATGGTGAGCCCCTTGTTTCTCAGGACTAATTCGCTGCTTTGCCCATTGACTTTTCCAAAAGAAGCACTTACAACCTGTCAGACACACTGAAGCCAAAGCGTGACCCAGAGGCTGTCTAGGAGCATTCATCTAACTATAGTATTAATGCCCCTTTCTTACGAAAATAGGTTTGTACTCTGCCACTCAGTTTCAAAAGTAAACAACATGCTGTGTAGGAATCCATGTCTAGGTTCTGTGTTCATATAATTTAAATTACCAAACATAGGATGCTATTTGACAGTAAAAAGGAACACTTTTTACTACATTATTTGGGAACAACAGGTTAAAATTGGGACTTTGTCGGGTGAATTTGGTACATCATCACATTTTGTGAAGATGGTAAAACTATGTAGAAAATCAAGGAAATGGTTCCAGCTTCTAATCTAGAGGTCACCTACATTCCTTCATCATAATCACTTTCTCTATCTTCAAAGCCAGCTGTGTGGCATCTTTAAATCTCTCTCTCTGACCTCTGCTTCCATCTTTGCTTCTCCTACTTTGAATTTGAACCTCCTACTTCTCTTTTATAAGACTCTTGTGATTAAATTGGGTTTACCAAAAAATTCCAGAACAATCTTCCTTATCCCAAGAGCCCTAATTTAGTCGTATCGGCAAAGTCTTACATTCATAGGTTCTGAGAATCATGACACAGGCATCGTTGGTGGGAGGGCATTTCAGTAAGTGTGTCTACCACATACTATAACTCTGAAGTGAGAACAGTGAACAATGCTGTTATTTGTCTACAGCTGATGGGGAGAAGGAATAGAGGGATTAGAAGGCTTTGTTTTACCTAGAATCCTAGATTGTAACTCTGCCAACCTTGGAGGGATAGAGGAAAAGAACGAAACAAGGTGAAGGTAATTATAATGAGGACCTGAGAATTTATCTTGGATAAGACAGGAAGAGAGGACACAATGAGGGGTGGGGGTGATAACAATGAGCAGTGGCAAGGGCTCAGCACCCACAGCTCAGTGAGTAGGGCGCCCTCCACATACACCAAAGCTGCTGGGTTCAAGCCTGGCCCAGGCCTGCTAAACAATAATGACAACTGCAACCAAAAAATAGCTGGACACTGTGGCAGGTGCCTATGGTCCCAGCTACTCGCGAGGCTGAGGCAAGAGAATCGTTTGAGCCCAAGAGTTAGAGGTTGCTGTGAGCTGTGACGCCACAGCACTTTACTGAGGGTGACATAGTGAAACTCTGTCTCAAAGAGAGAGAGAGCGAGAGTGGTACAGTCAATGGGCTAAGTCTCAATGGGGTCACAGAATTGCCAAATGGGATGCTTTCAGTAAATTAACAGGTGCTAGGAGTCATGATTTCAGACATGTGAAGCCATGAGGTCAAAGATGTCATCGTAGGAAAGGGATGCTGAGATGAGGTGAAAACATACTAGGGGATTCAGGGGAGTTCATCAGTGATTGCTGTGCTAAAGATAGCTGGGAAAAGGAAAAAACTAAAGAAAGGATGTTAGGTTGATTATTTGTCAACAGAGGAACCCACTAAAGCAAAGTAAGAAAAAAAACTTTAAATAGGCTTATTACAGGTAATCCTCCAGTTTTGGCTCATTAGCAAAACAAAAAAAACTTATGAGTGTTATTAAAAAATTACAATCATTCCTGTGCTAATCTCTTTCATGAACTTCTAGTAACCTGGGTTAGTGTTACTTAGAGTTACGGGCTTACTTGTGTCCCCCAAGATTCATGTATTAAAGCCCTAACGCCCCAGTACTTTGAGATGTGAAGGTATTCAGCCATAGGGAATCAAGGCCTATTAATGGTGGCCCGTGCCTATAATCTTAGCACTCTGGGAGGCAGAGGCGGGTAGACATCTTGAGCTCACAAGGTCGAGACCAGCCTGAGAAAAAAAGTGAGACCCCATCTCTACTAAAAATAGAAAATCTGAAGCAAGAGGATTGCTTGAGCCCAAAAGTTGGAGGTTGCTGTGAGCTATGATGGCACAGCACTCTACCCAGGGCAAAAGCTTGAGACTCTGACAAAAAAAGAAAGAAAGAAAGAAAGAAAGAAAGAAAGAAAGAAAGAAAGAAAGAAGGAAAGAAAGAAAGAAGGAAAGAAAGAAAGAAAGAAGAAATAGGAATCACCTTAAAAAGATGATTACCTCCCTAAAATGATTACATTAAACTTTGGGTGTGATAGGGTGGGCTATAACCAGATCTGAGTGGTGTCCTATAAAAGGAGGAAATTAGTACACACACACATACATATACACACAAAGAGACCACAAGTGGGCACATGGGAAACACCAGGTGAGGTGAGAAAGGAGACTTCAGAAAGGCCAGGAGGAAGGCCTCAGGAGAAACCAAATCTGATACCTTGATTTTTATCTTCTAACCTCCAGAACTGTCAGAAAATGACTGTTGTTTAAGCCATCAAGGCTGTGGTATTTTGTTATTGCAGCTCTCGGGAACTGTTTTAGAGATTGTTATTTAGAAATTGTTCCTAATTATAACACTACTTTGGAAAGTGCTTTCTACCTGGAAAGTTCTTTTTCTTTAGGATCTCAGAATTCATTCCATCTTCCTTTATCTTGAGGTCTGAAACTCTTACTGAAAAGGGAAGTGAGAAGTATTCATGTGAGCAGAGAGAGCGCTGTGGCCTGGTTCCCATTGCACCTGGACCTTGAGGCCATCTGGGTACACGGAGACTGTAGTGAAATGCTCATCAGCAAGGACACACAACCAGGTCTTCCCCACAGGCCATGTCTGGAAAAGTTTGAGCTCAAGCTGGCAGTAATTTAAGAGCAACCTAGGCCTCCAAGTTCTTTGCCTCCTGCCTCCCTCACATGTTTTCCTTCTTGCAACTGATTTTCCATTGACAGGCAGACAAAGAGGTTTTGTCATGTTTGAGTTAAGGTGTTTTTGCTAAAACGTCCAGGAAACAGCAGGAGTAAGAGAATAGATTGTACAGTCCTAAGCAACCAAGTAATGACATATAAAAATTAAGTACCTTATGAAGGATAGTTTGGCAAGATGACCCACATTCTACTACAAAAGGCAAATTTATCTATTTAGAAATGTTACAATGGGAACATAATGCTGTGTCCTTGTATAGTCTAATTCTTATCTTTTAGCCACTATGACATTAATTTATAGATTGCTTTCTACTCTTTCTGATCTTGAAGTGTTTACAGAAGCCACCAAACTTTTGCCTGCCAATCATTTTGTGGAGTTCCTGTCAGGGAAAAAAAGGGTGGAAATTGGTCAGTAAACACAAGCTGGGCGAGAGTCTCAGTGTTATTTATTTCCCATGTCACCTATCTGACTCATCCTTGGCAGCACAGCCTTTTGTAAAGCTCTACACCTGGTATGCTCAGCTGAAGCAGGCCACCTGCGTGGAGAGGAGCAGCCCAACGTGACCACTTTAGGAGCTGCCTTCCCGGGACCCACTACACACTCCAGCTTTAACTCATCCCCAGAGGCCTCCCTGCTATTCCACCAGCTAATGCAGCAAGTGCAGGGTAAATGCTCCCATCCAGAACATATCTGGATTCAATGATGCTCCATTCGACGCCCAAGAGGCTGTGTATAAACAATAGTCCTGCCACAAATGCCTGTCATTGCAAAAAGAGCATAGCAAAAGAAGAACAAGTGTTAGAATGCTCACAGCGCAGAGGGGTGCATGCGTGTATTTTCAAACAAACAGCAGAGTTAAAGGCAAAATTATTGCTCGTACCTCCTTCATGAAAATCAGTCTCAATGTGTTTCATGAGGTTATAGGACTGAGCCCATCACTTTACCAATGAGTCCAAAACACCTTGCTCAATGTTACACAGAAGGTCACCATGTTTTCTCAGTATTTGATCAAAGAAATTCACTATAAGATTACAAGTCCTGCATATCACAGCCTTGGCCAGGGCCCAGGAAGCTGAAATTTAACAAGCCCCCTGTTATCCCCACCTCTAGAGTCTAATGCAGATGAGAAATACTGTGAAGATCTCTCTCCAGCAGCAGGAAACTACACGTACCTGTGACTTCAATAGCCTGAGGATCTCTTGGTAAGTATAGCTTCACAATAATCTTCTGGTCTTAAATCATAAACACGTCTCAGGAACTCATGTTGGGCTGCATCTGCTACACCATGGCCCAGAGGCAGCTGAAGAGCTCATACTTATTTATTCAAAAAGCAGCAAAGGGGTATTTATAGCAATCCTTTGTTTAGAAAAATATTAAATCATAGAGATGACATAGTAAAATAATAGCACTTGGAAAATTAAAAGGCCAATGTTAAAGTGACTGCAAATATTCTATGCACCAGAATCACCAGAGCTGTTCTGCAGTCATTCCTGAGCCAGTTCTATCTTCAAATCCTTGTCCTATAGGACCATCAACCTGCTCAGTCTTCAAGATACCTGACTGGAGTGGGGAATGGATGCAGAAAGGCAACCAGCAGAGTCTACTTCATTCACTGCAACATGTAGTGTAAACAATGTTGTCCTGGAGCTGGCTCATATTAGCTTGTAAGATCGGATGGTTAAATTTTTAGGAATTTTTCAAGTCGGTTATTCAACACAGCCATAATAAAAAATTAGATTACATAAGCTTACAATTAAATTATATTATAAGTAACGACTATACATACTCAAAATTCATCACTTCCTAATTATTTTATTGCATTTTACTCTTTGTTATCTTTACTCTTGGGGTTATTTATTTCCATTATATCTATATGGAGGAAATACTCTTAAAAAATAGTATACATCTCTCTCCAGTTTCGAATCCAGGGACATCATGTTCGCAGCTTGAAATTGGCCCTGATGATCTTATCTACACCACAGAAACCAGCAAACGCTACAGATCTGGGTTTGATTTACTGTTTTTGTTGATTGCCTAGCCTAGGGGTTGGCAAATAACTTCTGGAGAGGATAATAAATATTTTAGGCTTTGATGGTCATACAGTCTCCATCACAACTACTCACTGTTACGGTTATAGTGGGAAAAGTAGCCACAGACAAAACGTAAATGAACAACAAAACTATGTTTCAATAAAACCTAATTTACAAAGAGTGATGGCAGCTAGATTTGACTCACAGGCCTGTGGTCTAGAATTAGCAAAGTAATGGAGAAAATAATAATGTACCTCTAATTTAAAAGCATGTTGTGATATACTGTGACCATTACATCAGGAAGAGAACAAAAAATTAAGGAAATATTATTCCAGTATTCCAAAACTGGTTTCCCAGTCAGCCAACAAGTCTCTCGTCTCATTCATAAACTAGTAAGTTCCAACGTGTATCACAGCTATTTTACTTTCATCTTAACTATTAATATTAAAATATCAGTAAGTATGTAAGAACTACTTTTAAAAAGTTATTTAAAAATAATCAATGTGTCTCTAGCTTTTTTGTCAGGAGATTGGTCAAATGTAAACGTAAAGTTTGAAATTGGCTTAGGTGGTTTTTCCTTCTTCCTTTCCCTTTTATTTTCTTCCCTTTTTTAAAATCATTAGACCCAGAACATAGATCTATAGTACTTATTTTGATAATTTTGTGTACAAATTAGGATGTTTTATGCTACAGGTAACAGAAAACCCAACTAAACCTGCCTTTGCAAATAAGAAATTTCCTTGGTTTACAAAACCAGAAGTCTAGAAGATTGAGCAGGCTAAAGACTTGACATCATCTGTGGCTCTGGTTCCAGGTCCCTGCTCTTTTTACTTCTGGTGTGTGTGGTTTTCTTCTTATGCCTGATATGAAATGACTGCAGTTGGTCAGATGTGGTAGCTCATGCTGGTAATTGTAGAACTTTGGGAGGCTGAGATGGGAGGATCTCTTGAGGCCAGAGTTGGAAACCAGCTTGAACAACATAGCAATATTCTGTCTCTACAAAAAATACAAAACTTACTTAGTGGCATGTGCCTATAGTCCCAGCTACTCAAGAGGCGGGCAGGAGAATCGCTTGAGTCCAGGAGTTTGAGGTTTGATTGAACTATGATGATACCACTGCACTCTTGCCCCAGCAACAGAGTAAGACCATGGAGACCATTCAAGGAGAGAGAGAGAGAGGGAGAGGGGGAGAGAGAGAGAGAGAGAAGGAAAGAAAGAAAGAACAAAAGGAAGGGAGGAAGGAGGGAGGGAGGGAGGGAGGGAGGAAGGAAGGAAGGAAGGAAGGAAGGAAGGAAGGAAGAAGGAAGGAAGGAAGGAAGGAAGGAAGGACTGCAGCACTTCTGGGCCACAAATTGGCTAACAACAATATCAAGAGGAAGATGAGAAAACTCCCAGAGAGGAAGGATGCACTACTTTTCTCTTAATCTCTAGCAAACCACTCTTTAATGTTTACTGGCACAAATTGTGTCATATGACAATTCCTTGAGGAATCCCTGACATGAGGCCTAAGCTTGCCCATAGGCCCACCCCTGGAGTTTGGGTTGGATCTGCTTACCCTGAGACATGTGGACTCAGTCAGGCAGGGCTGGGCAACAGGGACAATAGAGGGGAGGAGGGCTATAGATAATGAGAAGGCTACCAAGGATATTCACTATTATTTATTTTTTATTTAAATTTTCTGGCCATGCCAGTGGCTCACGCCTGTAATCCTGGCACTCTGGGAGGACGAGATGGGTTTGAGACCAGCCTGAGTAAGAGCGAGACCCCATCTCTAAAAATAGCTGGGTGTTGCGACAGGCACCTATAGTACCAGCTACTTGAGAGGCTTAGGCAAGAAAATCACTTGAGCCCCACAGTTAGAAGTTGCTGTGAGCTATGATGTCACAGCCCTCTATAGAGGGTGACAAAGTGAGACTCTGTCTCAAAAAAAAAAAAGAAATTTACATTTTCTGTTCTTATTTTCTCTGCAGCTTGAATATCAGCTGAGATTGCTAAATAGTAGATGTTCATGGTAGTTATGGAATGACTTCTTTGGTCTGTACAAAAGCCCCACAGTTCATTGATTAGAGCTTCAATTAATGTCAGTAAGTGTCCAAGTTCATATTCCCTGATCACCTTCAACCAGTTAGAGAAAACTATGAAGAAATGCAGCATTAAGTTTTGATATCTCCTAGGTGAATACAAAATTTTCTGCCAGGCATGGTATCATGCACTTATCATCCCAGCTACGCCAAAGGCTGAAGCAGGAGAGTCATTTGAGCCCAGGAGTTGGAGACTGCAGTGAGCTATGATCATTCTTATGTATAATCTGGGCAACACAGTGAGACCCCATCTCTGAAAAATAAAATAAAATAACTTTCTTTTTACATCACTATGACCCTGCATCAATCAAAATCCAACCAAAAACCCAGAAACCATGCTAGCATTTAAATAGAAGAAATTTAAGTCAGAGAATTGGATACACAAAAGATGAAAAGTTGAGAAATCAGAGGAAGATGAGATGAGAGGTTGGTAAGAGTGAAAAGGCTGGAGGGACAAAGGTAAATCTAGTGACAGTGAAGCCCAAAGGCTGGATTGGCTGCTAGAAATGAGGACCTTGATGGTCCTGACACAGGGAAGCTGGATATGTCCCTCAAGCTGAAATACTTGGGCTTTCCCCTTCCTCTAGCCCTCCAGTCTCTCTCCAAGGCCTCCCACTGGTCAAATCTTGATGAAAGGCTCGACGCCTGGGGCTCAAGCAGCTAAGGCGCCAGCCACATACACCTGAGCTGGTGGCTTCGAATCCAGACTGCTCCTGCCAAACAATAATGACGACTGCAACCAAAAAGTAGCTGGGCATTGTGGCGGGTGCCTGTAGTCCCAGCTACCTGGGTGGCAGAGGTAGGAGAATCACTTGAGCCCAGGAGTTGGAGATTGCTGTGAGCTGTGATGCCACAGCACTCTACCCAGGGCAACAGTTTGAGGCTCTGTCTCAAAAAAACAAACAAACAAACAAACAAAATTCTTGATGAAAGCCATATGAAAAGATGCTAGAGAGAAACAAGGATCACTATGTGCAGTGGTCACTCCAGCCTCCTCCCTTTGCCTACAGAGCAGAGAAGGAATGGATCTTCCCCCAAACAGGTAAGGCCTGGTGCAAAAGGCCATGGAGGTGTGTCTGTGTGCAAATTCCCATCTACAGAGGCATTCTTAGAAGTTCATCTACACAGATCAATGTCAGTCATTCTTTTTCTGGGTTATATAATAATAGTTTTATTCTCTTATATTTAATTGCTTATGTTTTCTGATTTTCTTCAATAAGTGTATATATTACTACAGTTACTTTTTAAAGATCACATGTAGGTTTTAATTTTTATGGTAATAAAAAGGAAGTAATGGTTATAAACGTTTGGTCAACAAATTACTACAGATTTTACAAAATTTTTCTGTATTGATATTCATGCCCATGTTGCCTGGAGGGTCACATAGGTGTAAACCATCATGAGAAATAAAGTCAGAGTCTTCTGGTTGTACTATTTTCAAAGATAAACATGCTTTCCTTTTGCTACTGTTAGCTGCCTCTCAAAATAAAATATTAATACATTATTGTGTTAACAGAATTGATTTCTTACTCTCAGCAAAGGTCCCATCCCTTCCAGGGATGAGGAGCAGAAGTGAAATAATGGTTGAAAGGAAGAAAAATTTCATTCTGCCACAGTTCTGAGGGTTCACATATTTGCTCTCTCTGTAAGAGTAAACTATATATATAATTGCAGAATTATCACAGGCTGGCAGTAAGCAATTGACAGAAAGTTGCTGATGGTCAAAGCTTCCTTTAATGTATGTAAAAGAGACAGCTTCCTACACATAAATACAGAAATAGCGAGGATCGTACATCAGCATGGGCGTGTGGTCACAAGCCTGTGGTCCTGCCTGCTGCCTGCTGATGTGCGCTCTGCTTGCCTGTCCAGTAGATGTAAGTAACAGCCAGCAACGACAGCACAGTCCCAAATGCCTCTGGTGAAGCTGAGAGACCAGATGAAGTGGATATCAGTCCTCCTGGCTTCCTACTCTCTGCTTCAAGGTATGTCAATCTCAGCTGAACTAAAATAACTAGGGAAGCTTTTTAATATACTGATACCAGGACCTCATGCCTAGAACTTGTGAGCAAATGAGGGTTGTGTGGACCCAGACATCTGCTATTTTGAATACTTGTCAAGTGCAGCCAGAGTTGAACATCACCACCTGGAGAGAGACAGGTCCAGTCTACCAAGGGCTGATTTCTGAAAAAGTTTCTTAATGTAAATACATGAATTTTCTACTGGGAATGGTACCACAACCACTGTACTTTTTTCCCTCAAAACAAAGACTAAAAGATTTTCTGGCTGTTAGCTGCAGACACTTTTAAAAAGCCATTTTGCTTATCTATCACTCCTACTCAAAAGGAGGATTGAAGGAAACCCGGTCTATTTCGCCTGCTACTACTGGTCTAGAGCCTGAGATCTACCCCTCGTGCACACATAAGTTGTATAAAATTCAAAAAGGGCAAACCACTTACCCACTTTTCCACATTTTGACATATTGCAGCTTTGTTAATTTTTAGTTCTCAGATAAGACAAGCCTGTATTAAAATTTAGGTACATATCCACAGGCAAAAAAAATCACAGATCAATCTGCTGGTTGTAGCCCCAGTCCTGCTTTGAACAATGGATCCTTAGCTACATCTACCTACATCCACTATCCCTTATTTTCATTGATGGAGAAGTTGAAAAGGGAGTCACTTGGTTTTCCATTTAAATGTGTTTTGTCTCAGGAAAGCATCTCCGTGCCCCCAAGTTAATGCCCGCCACCTGCTACTTCCCTATCAGACTACGTTTCACACTGTCTGATAATATCACAGTATCTTCTATCTTACCCACTAGACTCAAATCTCTGAGAGCAAGGATTCTACTCTCTACTTTTTTGTATGTGCTGCTGTTGAGGGAAAGGAGATACAGCATGAGAAAAATAAGATGGACGAATTTCTAAATATTATCATTAAATGCCTAGCAGGAACAATCATGAGAAAGTTAAAGTACAAAAGCTAGACCTATGCAAGAACCAGACCTTTTGAAAGACCAAATATTTGTAGAGCTCAAAGTTTGAGAATCTGAAGCCTTGAAAGTAGAAAAATATGCAAGATACAAGATTCCCACCAAAGAGAACAAAAGCCCCAAATGCCAAAAATGGTCAGAATAGATAGAATTGGACACAGGGGAGCTATTTCTGAAAGGGCTCTATCCCTAACTCCAGCCAGAGTTAAAACACAGTTATGGGCCAAGGGAGGGGTACATCAGGAGAAACACCTGGATCCCGAGAGCAGTAAGGACAGGTGAAAGCAAGGATCCCCATAGGGCTAGAAAGGGCTACAAAATGACCCTGTAGCCGAGAGCTAGGGCAGTGATTTTTAACTGGTGTGCCATGAGAGGATCTTAGAAGTGCCTGGAAAATTTTTAAAGATCATTAAGTAAATTATTTCCCAAGGAAATTCAAAGCACAATAAGTATATTCTTTTTCTTATTTTTTTAAAAATCAATTTAAGTGTGCCATGGAAGTTTAACTACAGGTGCAAATACTCTGTGATTTACAAAGGTTGGAAAACACTGACCTAGAGAATTGACCACTCAAATCAACTTTCAAATGAAAGTCACAGCTAGACCATGAGAGAAACTACAGCTCCAACAAGAACCTGCGTCAGCTGAGTCAGCAGGGAGAGACTTTTGTCCACAGGATACATACAGGGGTCCTCAAACTTTTTAAACAGGGGGCTTGTTCACCATCCCTTAGACCATTGGAGGGCCGGACTATAGTTTAAAAAAAAAAAACTATGAACAAATTCCTATGCACACTGCACATATCTTATTTTGAAGTAAAAAAAACAAAACGGGAACAAATACAATCACACTGCCTCATGTGGCCCACAGGCTGCAGTTTGAGGACCTTAGAAATTTGAGTTACTTCTAACAGTGGATTCAGCAAGAGCAGAGTGGGGAGAAGGGAACAGTGGGGCAGTGAAAAAGATAGATCTATGGAAGCCCAAGGTTGTAGTTTTTCAAACACATTATGATATCAAAAAAGAGTCCTGGAGTTATGATGCTGGTGAAACGATACTAACTTCTTATCCACCTTCCAGAGAAATTCAGGAAAACACATATCACTTAAACATTAACAACAAAAAAGGACTGTAATTGAATTCCCTATAAAGTTATTATAAGCAAAAAGGAAATAAAAGGCAGAACTATATGTGTGTGTGTATATGTGTATATATATATATAAATTGAGATGGAGTCTCACTCTGTTGCCCTGAGTTGAGTGCTATGGCATCATGGCAACTTCAAACCCTTGGGCTCAAGTGATCCTCTTGCCTCAGCCTCCCAAGTAGCTGGGACTATAGGCACCTCCCACAATCCCTAGATAATTTTTCTATTTTTAGCAGAGATGGGTGTCACTCTTCCTCAGGCTGGTCTCAAACTCCCAAGCTCAAGAAATCCACCTGGCCTCCCTGAGTGTTGGGATTACAGGTGTGAGCCACTGCACCTAGCCAAAAATAAAGCAGGATAATATTACTACAGACAACAAAGACATCCAGAAGTTCATGTCCAAATATAAACATATAATATTTTAAAGAAAGCTAAAATAATTTAAGAGGTTAATAGAAGCTATAAAAGTATAGCATACCCGTAAACAATAAGTATCAAATCTCAGAAATCAGAGGACTGGGAAAAAGCCCACAAAATAGAAAAATCAGAACTAATAATTAGGCATGTCAGTAATTAAGATAAACTAGAAGGAACAGAAGAGCAAATAATTATGCCACAAAAGAAACATGCAAAGAACAGGAAGAATGTTTAAAAAGCCAAAAGGAAATAAAGAAAAGAAAAATGATAAAAAGGATCTAGGAGAAAATGACAGATACAGAAGACAGGCAAAGAAGCCTCAGCATGTGTACATGCAGTAGGACTCAGTAAAACTCCCTGCAATAAAATAAAGCTTGAATATGCATATTTAAAGAGCATTTGTCTACCTGGAAAAATTAAACCAGACAATCAAACATCAAAATAGTGTCTAGTAAAATTATCACAGATTTAAAAAAAGAAAATGGGGTGAGAGGATCCAGCAAACAGACCAAGTCACTTACAAGGGGAAAAAAATCAAACTGACATTATGTTTTACAACAGCAATGTTTTATGCCAGAGGGCAACTGAATCATGTATCCAAGTGGCTCAAGAAAAGGAAAGTGAGCCAAGTATTTTATATCTAATCAATGGACCTTTAAAAGCCGCCTGTTGTAAGCGTGTAAGAACTGAGTGAATATTGTTCTCGTCAACACTTCCTATGAATTCTTCTAGAAAATGCACTTTTCCAGAAGGTGGAGAGACACTGCAAAATGAATGCTGGGGACCACTGAATATATATTTACTTGTAGGACTTATTTTTGTTTAATTTTTATATGGTAATTTTATACATTGCTACTTTACTAAATTCTTTTAATGATTATAGTTAGTTTTCTCTTTTTTTAGGGCTGTTAGGACATAACAATCATAACTGAAAATAGGTGTAGTTTTGATTCTTCATTTCAATTCTTTTTCTGCATCTATGGAGATGACTATGATTTTTTCTCCTCATTTCTATTAAAACTATAGATTATATTAGGTGATTTTCTAATGTTGAGCCTTTGTGTTGCAGGAAAATAATTTAATGGGCTGTTGGATTCTTTTTGCTAATACTTTATATAAAATATTTTAACTGATGGCCATAATGAGTTCTTTGGTCCGAATATATGTCTCCCTAAAATTAAAATGATGAAGCCAAATCCCCAAGGTGAACAATTAACATGTAAGGGCTGGTGAGGTGATTAGGTCATAAGGGTAGAGCCCTCATCAATGAGATCAGTGCCTGTATAAAAGGGACTTGAGGTTGTCTGCATGCCCTTTCTGCCATGGGAGGATAGTAGGAAGGTTCTTCACCTACGAAGAACTGGCTTTCACCAGAAATCAAATTTTCGATGTCTTGACCTAGGGCTTTCTAGCCTCCAGAACTATAAACAATAAAATCTGCTATCTATAAATTACTCAGACAAAGATATTTTGTTACAGCAGTCCAAATGGATTGACAATGAGATTGAGCTGTAGTTTCGTATTTTTGAACCAAATCTAGTTAGGTTTGAGCATCATTTTACTTTATAGAAAGAATTTGGAAATTTTCTTTTTAAACCATATTTTAGGACAATTTAAAGTCCATTAGGATTAACTAATCTTTAAAATTTTAGTAAACTCCTATGTGAAAAATATCTGGGCCACATAGTAGAATGCTATTTGATTTTTTGATTTGTTACCTTTTAATCTGTTCACTGAGGCTCTCCATTATGTTCTGGTAAATTTTATTAACCATAAATATATTTTCAGACAATTGTGCAAAATAGTCTCTTATTATTCTTAAAGTTTTCTCTCTTCTGAACTTATTTTTGTGTATTTGAACTTCCTCCTTTATTTCATTATTACTTTAGCCAGTTGTTCGTCTATTTGGTTGATTTTTCCCAAAGAACCAGGTTTTGAACTTATGTATCAGTATTCCATTTTTATTCTGTTTTCTAAATCATTATTTCTGATTTTATCTTCATTCATTCAGGGGTCCTCAAACTGTGGCCCACGGGCCACATGAGGCGGTATGATTGTATTTGTTCCCATTTTGTTTTTTTACTTCAAAATAAGATATGTGCACAAGAATTTGTTCATAGTTTGTTTTTTTTTTTTAAACTATAGTCTGGCCCTCCAGTGGTCTGAGGGACCGTGAACTGGCCCTCTGTTTGAAAAGTTTGAGGAGCCCTGCAAGTGTATATTCATTTACTTTCATTTTAGTGGCATAGCTATTTAATGCCTTCTAAACTACTGTTCTGACATACAATAAATGACAACAGAGTCAAGTTCTGAAGAGCTAACCTGATATAGAAACTAAAGATCCTATAAACACACGTAGGAGACTGGTTGAATTAATAGTGTTACATCCACATCATTATGTAGCCATGAAAAAAAGTAAGTTAAGGCTACCTAACAGGAATTTCTATAAAGACTTGGTCAGTAAAAAAGCAAGACGCATAGAAGACTACATTATTTTCTCTAAAACAAGCAATGGCAAGCTTTTAAATACGTATTTGAATATGATTTTATGTCCAGAAAAAGGACTTGAAGGATAAATCTGTTAGTTACATGGGGCAGAGGGAGAGTAGAAAAAGATAAGAATGCATGCAGAAAAATGTGTCTAAAAATATGACCAATAAAAGTAGTGATATAATCACATTTAAGGTAAATTATAAATAAAAAAGAAACACAGAATGATGGTCACTAAAATGTTAAACCTGATGCCTCAAAAATGATGTGATTTCAGTTGTTTTTAACTTTCTTCTTTATACTTTTTCTAAAAAGAAAATGAGAGATAACAAAAAAATCCTTTGGTATGGGGAAAGCCTCTTACAGGGATACTCACTTGTCCTGACTAGTCCTCATTTCTACCAATGTTTTTCATGTGCTTTTATAGTTGCAACCTTATTTTCCATGTAGACTAAAAATTTCTCAACGAGAAGCTGATTTTCTGAGAGCTTATAGCTCTACAAAAACTAGTGAGGGTGATGGTTTTTGTTTTCTGTCAGCAAAACCACAAAGATTTAGGAGATGATTTAACAATGATTTTTGTAATGAATATTGTATAAGAATGAGTAATGCTTCTACTAATCTCACATATGTTTAGAAATGTATTACAGTGCCATGAAAACTGGAATCCCACAATTTTACAGCAGTATGCTAAACTTACTAAGGATTCAGAGAATTGTCAACAAGACAATTAAAGGACCTGAAAAATAAAAATTTACGAGACAAATGTAGAGGAAAGTACTGAACAGCAAAGTAGTTGAGAAAGGGAATAATCATTTTCACATCTATAAAAACCTCTTATACAGAAGAAGGAGGCCAGCTGGTTCCAATCTCTGTTAATGACGTAACCGGGAAGGGGGCTGGGGAGGAAGAAATTGCTGCAGAGGAGACATGGACTAACTACAAAGGCACTGTGGCATAATTGTCAAACACGGGATGAGTTACTAAGAGAGGTTGTGGGATTACCTTTCCCCTTTCCTAAGGGGCACTTCCTTCATCTGCCTGGAATGGTTTAAATGCAGTCCAGCCTTGAGAGGGGTGAATGCCTTCATGACTTAAGGGCTTTCCTTGTGCCATATGTCAAAAGCAAATTTAGACAAGGGTAAATTTAAAACTAAAATAATTACATTCCCTTCCATCACTCTCCAGCCCTGTGTCCAATAATGGGATATTTACTGTAGAAGCTTATGAGGCAACACTGCAAAGATTGGCTCCAGCAGGCAATTTAACAAAGAGAATGGGTGGGTGGAACAGCATAAACCTGGCTCCACTACACACGGATTTCAACACAGAAATTTCATTGTGTCCTATAAACCTAATTAAAATGTTTCTGCTGGTTTCCTAAATGATTTGTTTTACTTTGTACCATTCTATTGATCTAGAATCTTAAAAGGGGCCTTGAAGCTGAATCTTTTGGAGAGATGACTATATCTTAGTTTACAACCATATTCCATCAATAGTTGTTCCTTTTATCATTTGGATTCCAAGTACCAAGCATTAAATCAACACTTATCACACAGTAACAATGAAAAAAGAGATCGAGGCTTAGTGCATAATATAAAGACAGGATAATCAAGCATAAGGGGGATAAGGGTCAAATATTCTCCACAAACAATGTGGAGAAATCTGTGGAAAGCAGGCCAAGAAGTTAGTGAAGAAACCTAATGTGTCTTAGAAATAGACTTTGCCCATGGATCCTAATTTGAAAACATTTTTCACTGGGGTAGCAGACATACAGCATAATACTTACAACCATTTTTAAGTGCACAGTTAGGTAGTGTTAAGAATATTGACACTGTTGTGCAACACATCTTCATAAATTTTCATCTTGAAAAACTGAAGCTCTTCACCCACTAATATTAAGCCTTCTCCCCATCATCTCTGCCCCCCAGACCCTGTCAACCACCATTCTACTTTCTGTTTTACTATGTTTGACTACTTTAGCTGTTTCATATAGGTGGAATCATATATTATTTGTCTTTTTGTGACTGCCTTATGTTAGCATAATATCCTCCACTATAGCACGTGGCAGGGCTTTTTAAGGCTAAATAATATTCCATTGTGTTCTATGTATGTACTACATTTTATTTATCCATTCATCTGTTCGTGGATATTTGGATATGGTTGCTAATTTTTTTAATGTAAAAGGTATTTTAAAATAAATAGGGTGCTTCTTTTTCTCAGCTTCACCCCCACCCTTTTATACGCGGGACTGAGACTCTGTAAATCTAATTTCTGCTTCACCAGCCAACATTCTGTTAGCGACTGGAGACAGAGGGCGCTAGTGAGAGAGTGCGAGGCTGGAAGAGGAAGAAGGAACTTGCTCCGTCTTGATCATTATTGCTTTTTGTTCAATGGCAGGTCCCTGTGTCACCGCTGTAGAGTTCTTCACCTGGCAGGACAGCTCCCTGCCAGTAGCTGAATGCAGTTTGCAGTTTTTCTAACCAACCTGACGGCACTCTCCTTGAATACCAACCCCAGCTGAACAGCCGGGTGCAGACGCCTGACTGTCACCCACACAGGCTCCTTTTCCAAGCCTCAGCCCCTTAGTAGCTTCAGCCTCTGCCTTTTGTACCCCCAAAAGGGTGGTAGCTGCCTCCTGCAGTTGTTACCTCTGGGGTTCTTCTTGCCTTTCCAGCTACCTCGTTAACAATTCCTCACATTAAATTCACTCTGTTCATATAACTAGTCTCATTTCTGCCTCTTGATCACACCCAAACTGACTTCGAAATCATGCAAAAATGCCATCTTCAATTCTCAAAACTTTCAAGAAAGCATGAACGAGCATGAGTATGGCCAGATTACTGAATGAATCTGTTTAGTCATTATTCATAAGATAAAAATGAAGATTACAGTACAGCATGATAGGTTTTGTTAGAAGGAAATACAGGTTGTTACGGGAAAGGACAGCTGACCCAGAGAGGAGTAGTGAGGGCAAGCTGGGAAGAAGGTTACAACATACCTATGTAGGAACCACTGCAGGGAAGGGCTGCTGCCAGTTGGGGCTGCAAGCTCCTCTCTGAGGGCCTGAACTAGCCCTTATTGCCTCGCCACACTTGGCTCTGCCCAAGTGTGTTTTTCTGTGGTCATCCTTAAAGCTGAAAGGTGGGTATGTCCCACCTATTTTATGTTCTGAGTTCCTCAAGAAATCAACAAGGGAAATTTTGTCTTGTCTTTAACTTTGCACATCTTATGACCCTAGGAGGGCCCAGCCAGAGAAAACTTGGCTATTGTTAATAATTAACAATATTTATTAAACTTGGCTATTAATAATCAACAGGTCTCAGCCACAAAATTCATTCATAAGGGAGGTACGTATGATACAGACAAATCCACAGGTGCTCATCAGAATAATCACTGGCATTTTCTGCCAAAGGGCTGTGTGCCAGGGACTGTCCCAATTACTTCTTATTCATCAAGGTCAATTAGTCAACAGTGTTGCATTATTATTATCATTATTACCATTTTACTAATACACAAGAAATTAGGCTCAAAGAGAGAGGCTAACAAGCTTGCCCAGCCCTACACGTTCAGGAGATGAACTTTTTTCTTTTTTTCCTGCAGTGCTCTCTACTCTCCCTGTTCCCAACTATTTTAAGAAAGTATTCTGTTAGTCTACTGATTTATCTTCTATTTAATTATACAGTTTCAGACATAATGTTTAAGAAATTAAAAATCTGCTGTTCGTTTTTAAACATAAATTGACTCTTCCTTGATAGTAGAAAGCAGCTATTCATAATTTATGATGATAATACATATAAGTATAAAATTATTTTTTATTCATTGAGGGTACAAAGAACCATGTTACATTGATTGCATTTATTAGGTAAAGTCCCTCTTATAATTATGTCCTGCCCCCACAAGATGTGTCACAGTGACTCCCCCCACTTCCCTCCATTCCATCCTTCCCTCTCTCTCTGCTTTTCCCTTTCCCCCAACCCCTCCACCATGTACTAGGTCATTAATTGTCCTCATATCATAATTAAGTACATAGGATTCTTGCTTCTCCATTCTTTAGTGATGCTTTACTAATGATAATGTGTTCCACTTCCATCCAGGTTAATACAAAAGATGTAAAGACTCCATCTCTTTTGATCGCTAAATAGTATTCCATGGTATACATATACCACATCTTGTTAATCCATTCTTGGATTGGTGGGCATTTGGGCTGTTTCCACATTTTTGTAATTATAAATTGAGCTGTGATAAACAGTCTAGTACAAGTGTCCTATGGCAAAAGGATTTTTTTTCCTCTGGATAGATGCCTAGTAATGGGATTGCAGGATCAAATGGGAGGTCTAGTTTGAGTTCTTTGAGGGTTCTCCATACTTCCTTCCAAAAAGGTTGTATTAGTTTGCAGTCCCACCAGCAGTGTTAAAGTGTTCTCTTCTCTCCACATTCATGCCACCATCTGCAGTTTTGAGATTTTGTGATGTGGGCCATTCTTGCTGGGGTTAGATAGTATCTCAGGATGGTTTTGATTTGAATTTCTCTAATAATTAGGGACAACGAACATTTTTCATATGTTTGTTAGCCATTCATCCATCTTCTTTAGAGAAGGTTCTATTCATCTCTCTTGCCCATTGATGTAAGGGATTGTTGGCTTTTTTCATATGGATTAATTTGAGTTCTCTGTAGATCCTCGTTACCAAGCTTTGGTCTGATTCAAAATATGAAAGTATCCTTTCCCACTGTGTAGGTTGTCTATTTGCTTTGGCTGTTGTCTCCTTAGTTATACAGAAGCTTTTCAGTTTAATTAAGTCCCATTTGTTTATTTTTGTTTTCCACTGCAATTGCCATGGAAATCTTCTTCATAAAGTTTTCCCCAGGCCAATATCTTCAAGTGTTTCTC
The DNA here is from genome assembly GCA_963574355.1 of Loris lydekkerianus. NCBI lineage: Eukaryota > Metazoa > Chordata > Mammalia > Primates > Lorisidae > Loris > Loris lydekkerianus. The sequence continues at coordinate 61,395 of CAUYPK010049048.1, read as the reverse complement.
TTATGCTTTCCTGGAGAATTTTTATCATTTCATGCCTTAAATTTAGGTTTTTTATCTATCTTGAATCAATTTTAGTGAGTGGAGAAAGGTACGGGTCCAGTTTTAGTCTTTTACACATGGATATCCAGTTTTCCCAGCACCATTTATTGAATGGGAATTTTTTTCCCCAGTGTATATTTTTGTTTGGTTTATCGAAGATTAGGTAGCTATAAGATGCCAGTTTCATTCCCTTGTTTTCTATTCAATTCCAGATGTCTATGTCTCTATTTTTAATGCCAATACCATGCTGTTTTGACCACTATGGCCTTGTAGTACAGCTTAAAGTCTGGTAGGCTGATGCTCAGGCTTTGTTTTTATTACTAAAAATTCCCTTGGCTATATGGGTTTTTTTTCTGGTTTCGTACAAAATGAAGAATTATTTTTTCCAAGTCTTGAAAGTACTATGTTGGTATTTTAATAGGAATGGCATTGAATCTGTAGATTGTTTTGGGAAGTACAGACATTTTAGCAATACTGATTCTTCCCAGCCATGAGCACTGTATGTTCTTCCATTTGTTAATATCCTCCACTATTTCCTTTCTTAGGATTTCATAATTTTCTTTATAGAGGTCCTTCACCTCCTTTGTTAGGTATATTCCTAAGTATTTCATTTTCTTTGAAGCTATGGTGAAGGAAGTTGTGTCCTTAATTAGCCTCTCATCTTGACTGTTATTGGCATATACAAAGGGTACTGAATTGTGGACATTAATTTTATATCCTGAGACATTACTGTATTTTTTGATGACTTCCAGAAGTCTCGTGGTTGAGCCTTTGGGGTTCTCTAAGTATAAGATCATGTCATCAGCAAAGAAGGAGAGTTTGACCTCCTCTGCTCCCTCTATTTCCTCCTCTTGCCTGATTGTGTTGGCTAGAACTTCCAGCACTACATTGAATAGTAGTGGCAATAGAGGATAGCCTTGTCTGGTTCCAGTTCTAAGTAGAAAAGCTTTCAGTTTTACTTCATTCAGTAAAATATTAGCTTTGATCAATTTAAGAAATGTGCCACCTATGCCTATACTCTTCAGTGTTCTAATTAGAAAAGGATGCTGGATTTTATTGAAAGCTTTTTCTGCATTTATTGAGAGAATCATGTGGTCTTTGGTTTTGCTTCTGTTGATATGGTGAATTACATCTATGGACTTGCAAATGGTAAAGCAGCCTTGCATCCCTGGGATGAAACCTACTTGATCAGGATGTATAACTTTTTTGATGAGAAGCTATGGTCTATTGGCTACAATTTTGTTGAGAATATTTGTATCTATATTCATTAGTGAAATTAGTCTGAAGTTCTCCCTTGTAGCTGGGTCTTTTCCTGGTTTTGGTATCAGGGTGATTTTGCTTCATAGAACGTGTTGGGGAAGATTCCTTCCTCCTCAATTTTTGGGAATAATTTCTGCAGCATGGGAATAAGCTCTTCTTTGATGTTTTGATATTTTTGTTGGGAGGTTTTTTTTTATTGTTTCTTTAATCTCAGTGCTTGAAATTGGTCTGTTCGGGAGATCTTTCTGGCTAAGTCTAGGGAGAGGGTATTATTCTAAATATTGATTGATTTCCTTCATATTGCCAAATTTCTGGGCATAGAGTTTCTGGTAGTATTCAGAGATAATCTCTTGTATCTCTGTGGCATCTGTTGTTATTTCCCCCTTTATCATTTATGATTGAGGTTACTAGAGATTTTACTTTTCTATTTCTGGTTAGTTTGGCCAAAGATTAATCTACTTTATTTATTTTTTCAAAAAACCAACTCCTTGTTTCCTTGATTTTCTTAATGATTCTTCTGTTTTCATTTTCATTAATCTCTGATTTAATTTCTTCTGCTGGGTTTAGGCTTAGATTGTTCTTCTTTTTCCAATTCTATAAGATGGTTTGCGAGTTTGTTGATGTGCTTTCTTTCTGTTTTTCGGATATAGGTGTCTAAAGTGATAAATTTTCCTCTCAGGACTGCTTTTGCTATATCCAACAGGTTTCAGTAGCTTGTGTCTTCATTTTTGTTACGCTCAAGGAAGTTAACGATTTCCTCTTTTATCTCCTCCTACACCCAACTATCATTCAGCATAAGGTTGTTTAATTTCCATGCCTTTGTGTGGGGTTGAGTGGTTTTGTTTGGGTTGAGTTCCACTTTTAATGCCTTTTGGTCTGAGAAGATACAAGGTAAAATTTTCGTTCTTTTGATTATGTTGAGGTTTGTTTTGTATCCTAGGATATGATCAAGTTTGCATAATGTTCCATGGGCTAATGAGAAGAAAGTATATTGTTTAGCTTTGGGATGGGGTGTTCTATACATGCCTATCAAGCACGGTTGTTCTAGGGTCACATTTAGGCCCCTTGTATCTTTGTTTAATTTCTGTTTAGAGGATCTGTCCAGCTCTGTAAGAAAAGTGTTGAAGTCCCCTGACATTATGGTGTTATGGGATATCACATTGCTCAGACTAATTAAGGTCTGTTTCAGGAACCTGGGAACATTTAAGTTGGGTGCATAAATATTAAGAATTGAAATGTCTTCTTCTTGTATTTTTCCCTTGACCAATATGAAGTGACCATCTTAGTCTTTTTTTTACTTTAGTTGCTTTAAATCCACTTTTATCTGAAAATAAGATTTAACACATCTTTTGTTCTGAATTCTGTTTGCCTGAAAAATTGTCTTCTGTCCTTTAACTCTTAGTTTTCATTTTTACTTTGAGGCTAGATGTGTTTCCTGCAGACAGCAAATGGATGGCTTGGTTTGTTTGTTTGTTTGTTTGTTTGTTTGTTTTATCCAATCAGCCAATCTATGCCTCTTCAGTGGGGAATTCAAGCCATTAACATTTATTGAGATAATTGATGAGTGTGGTGGAGTTCTATTCATCTTATTTTGTGGAAATCCATTGCTAAGTTTTATCTTTTGCATCATTGTGGAAGCTAGGTTCTGTCCTTTAGTTTCTGGGTACTTACTTTTTTGGTGGTCCATTGTGATGGTCAGTGTATAGAACAGTTGGAAGTATTTCCTGTAAAGCTGGTTTTATTGTGGCAAACTTCCTCAATGTTTGCATATCAGTATAAGATTTGATTTCACCATCACATTTAAAGTTTAGCTTAGCAGGATATAGAATCCTGGGCTGGAAATCATCTTGTTTAAGTAGATTAAAGGTAGATGACCATTGTCTTCTGGTTGAAAAGTTTCATTTGAAAAGTCTGTAGTCACCCTGGTGGATTTTCCCAAGTAGATCAATTGGCACTTACTCCTTGTGGCAGAATTTTTTCTTTTGTCTTGACTTTGGACAGGTTCATTACAATGTGTTTTGCTTCCTCTGGGGCATTCTTCTTCCCCTTCTGGGATACCTATAACTCGTATGTTTGAATACTTCATGTAGTCTCATAATCCTGTCAGTGAATGTTCTGCTTTCTTTTTTTGTGCTTCTTTAGTTATCTCAAGAGCTTTGTCCTCTACCTCTGAGATTCTTTCTTCTGCATAGTCTAATCTGTTATTGATACTTTCTACTGCATCAATTGACTGCTTCAATTTCTTTAGCTCTGCTATATTTCTTTATTCTTCATATCATTCATCTCTTATTTGATTCTGTTTTTGAATTTCCTTTTGGTTATTTTCCACTTTCTCAGCAATTTCCTTCATTGTTTTTATCATCTGTATTTTAAATTCCCCGCTGTCATTTCCAACATTTCTGTATAGGTGGAATCCTCTGTAGTAGCTACTTCATGGCCCCTTGGGGGTGTTGTTCTGGTCTGGTTTTTCATGTTGCCAGGATTTTTCTGTTGTTTCTTCCTCATGAGTGTTTTCTTTTGTTTGTTTCCTTGCCCTATTTTTTCTTTTACTTTCTCTTGCTGTTTAAGTTACCATGCCTCTGACCTAAGGTGTTGATGAGTCCTTTGGTACAGGACTAAAAGGATGAGAAGTTTGAAGAGCAAGAAGGAGAAAAAGATTTAAAAAAAGAAAAGGTTGAAATTAAAAAGGGAAATAAGAAGCAAAAACAAAGTGAGATAGATAGATAGATAGATAGATAGATAGATAGATATCTGAATATTGCCTGAGCAACAGGTGATCTTCTAGGGTATGAGATGTTAATCACAATGCTGATATATCTGTATAATACAGAGACTTGAGGCCTCTACTGACTTCTTTGCCCTCAAATCTCACAGGGTTGAGAACCTGAATCTCTCCTCAGCCCGCTTTTGGCTAAGCAGAGGCTTTCCCAGGAAAGCATGCATCACTAGGATCTCTCCTAACATGGCTGTCCACTTATCAGGTATTCCAAACTGGCCTCAATCTAAGCCCCTGAAGGCCAACGCTGCAAGGCAGATTTCCTACTGCCAAATACTGAAAGGTCCGCTCTTCCCTGGAGTCTCAGTCTAAGCCTCTGGGCACTGTTCAGAGTCACTAGGTCACTCAATGTCTACCACTCTGGAACCCTGAGGGTGGAGTCTTCAGGGCCCTCTCCAAGAATGGCTGCAAGTGGCCCACAGGAGAACAATGAAAATCTCTGTTCCAACTCAGTGGCTCACTCTCCAACTCTAGACAAGGCTCAAAGTCACTTACACACTTGCCCACAGTCTCTCAAGGTAATTCAACCAAGTGCCTAAGTCCAAAAAAATATATATATATATATAAAAACAACCACAAGGCCTTCCTGCCTGCAATCTTGCTGTTGCTGTAGCTACAGCCACAGCAGCCAACATGGCCTCAGACCAAATGCAACCACTTGTCACTTCTCCATTTCTTTTGTCCTCCTCCTGGGATCCAGAAGTCTCCCACTGCCTCCCTGCATCTCCAAAGGGATGTTTCTGGGCAGAGCCCACAAGCCAGAGGTGCCTGGAATCTTTTCTCCCCAATCTCACTGCACCAGGTTGCAAAGAAGCTGTTACTAGGCCGCCATCTTGCTCCACCCTCCCAAAATTATTTTTATATCACACATTTGGGAGTTAAACTAATGGAGCCATTCTGAAGAGTAACACTGGCAGTACTTGGTCAAAACAAAGTGTGTGTATATCCTATGATGCTAGTATCTCACCCCTGGATATAACCCAAAGGAACTATCACACAGTCCCAAAGAAAATTCATTGCAGCTTATGGTAGCAGAAAAAGAGCAATCTGAGTGTTCAGGCCAGGAAGCAGAGCGGTAAAATGTGATGGATGCATATTACTAGGCTCTAGGCTAAAAAGCTAAACAATCACATTTCCCAGAATGTTTTGCAGGGAAGGCTCTGGTTTTAATTGGGGCTACTCCATTAGATGCATTTATGCTATAAAACGGGCTTCCTGATCACACCAGCCTCCTGGTTGTGACAAAGCAGCTTGACGCTGGCATCAGCAGCTTCCCAATTCAGTAGCTTTTTGGTGGCCTTTGGGCTCTTAAAGTAATTCTTGAAAACTCAATCTTCGACCTTCCTGATGATTCTGTAAGCCATTTATTACCTGGTAATAAATTCATTTCTGTTCAACCTAAGTAGAAGAGTTTTTATTTTCTGGCCTGACCAAAAACATCACATCATTGTCTATCTCGAAAAGGAAGCCTTGGGCATAACTTGTCAGGACGTGAGAAGAGCAATCTGCACTTCTGCAGCAGAGTAAACACTTTTCTGGCTTTTTTGTTCCTTTTGCTAAAAATAAGATTTTAGTGTCTAGCAGCTTTCATGGTCAGTAAATTTAGTGTAAAAAAAATAAAACTTCTTAAAAATAAACACTCAATGTTTAGAAATATAACCTGTCTATATCACCGGGCACAAATATAACTTTATTTATACCAAAAGGCTTGGTGCAAGACTTACAGGCACCTCGAAGGAAACTTTCAATCATATTCTGTTTATTTTTGTTTTACTTTCTAGTCCTAGCTAAAATTGAATACACTTTCTTTGTTTGTCTAGCTTATGTGAAGCTAGCTATGGAATTTAAGGAATCTTAAAGAAGCTTCTCAGAGTCCCTGCAGCAAAACTGACAGCCATGCCATTGTGGATATGTTGTGCTCCAGTTCTTACAAGGCATTTTCTTTCTTTTCCCAGATAGAGCCATTTTACCATTTTACCATCAAAGGAGGAAACAGTACTTATAGCTAGTTTTACCAGAGGCTACATCATTTCACAGAAACAGCACATTCCTGTGAGGCTGTGTGGGTGGGGATTGGACCAGTGGGGACTAGTAAAGACCTCTGGTGGGCCTGTGGAAGGAAGCATCTATTGAATGACAACAGTTCACCAACCACCCACCATCTCAGGCCCCAATACCTGTAATGTGCCTAAACTTTGGCCACCACAACTAGGCTTCTCTCACTTCCATTCTTAATGCAGCAGTCCACTATGCTGTGGAGAAGAAATTGGAAAAAAGTGAAAAACCTGTTTTCATTTGCTAAGATTAGATGTGGAAAAATGGAAAAGTTTATACTAATGAACCCCAACAACATTGGTTTTATTATTTATTTGCTAAATGCTGAACTTGAACACTTAATAGCTGCGTATGAGTGCCTACCCTCCTACTTACTAGCTCTCTAGACATTGGGCAAATCATTCAACATTGATTTTCATCGCTTCACTGTGGGCATAATTTCTTTCTGGTCTAATCCCAGGATCAAAGCTGGGAACATAAACTATTGTGCATGAAATCTCTTTAAGAACTTGAGGGAAATCATACAACTGTCAGGTGTTAGAGTAAAAATACATTTTATTCTTATCATCCACATAATGACTACCAAATTCCAAAAACAACATCTGCTCCCAAAACTGTTGCTAACAGACATTGATCATCCTCTTCAGTAAATATTTATCAGGCATGAGTGTTTGTTGGATGAATGCATGCGTACATGACCACAATTGTGCTCTAAGGAAGGTGGGATTGACTGCAGTCAAGCAGCAGATGTGTGGCATGATGTTGCACAGAGCTGGAAGAACCAAAGACAGATGCTTCACTGCTTCATCATCTGTATTTCTCACTGAAAATACTGCAACTAAACTGCAATTGTGTTTTAAATCCCTTGCAGGTGTTTTACTTGGCTCCCGGGCTCTAGCTCCAATGACTTTCCACGTTCTGGAATCTGTGGTAATGGCTGATCATGATACGTGGTGACAGTAATTAAATTAGGAAAGGGAGGAAAGTGTGTCTTGCCTGCTCTCGATGACTCCAAAACATAAATCTCACATCTACAATGACATTAGAGCAGTTCAGTAATGGGTTCTATGGTAATACTCAATGTCTTAACAGATTCACAGATGTTTTTTTCCATAGAGCCATTTCAGCAGCATTGTACATCTGTGTTAGTAAATACACAGCCCTTCAATGCGCATAGAGACAAATCGCTGGGCCTGTGAGCAGCACAGAAAAACTAAAGAACTGGAAAACAATTTTTGTGAGTTGTGTATCGAGCATTTTCCATTTTATTTTGTCTTTGTCTAGGGACCCTGCTATGTTGACTTTGAAGGCAGAAGATTCTCAAATAACACTAAAATATGAACTGAATTGTTGATTTTATACTTGTCGGAAATCACTTTTTCAGATTCAGTTAATTGCAGTAATGACTATTTACATGTGTAAAATATAGGGTCTTGATTTTTCTTTTAAAATTTGAAACAAACTCTAAGCTCTTGAAGTTATTTCTGGACTAATTTATAAAAGATTTCTTAAGTCATCGCCATCCCAAGTAAAATAACATTAGAAATGAGAAATCTTGCCAAATTTAGAATCTTTACATTTTGATACAGGCAATCCAACTGTCTGGGAAATATCCTCCTAAGGATTATATGAAACATACTCTCTTTCACTCATCCAAAAAATTTCTTCTAATATGTTTCCAAATCTTCAGGTGGAAAATAATTGTTAAGAAAAGTTTTCTCCAATAATTGCTTATTTCCAGGCCTCACCCCAAGACTACTAGATCCACAACTCTGTGAGGAGGGGTGATGATCTTTGTTTAAACAATTACATTGATGAAGACATACTCTAACTTTCTCAAGCTTTAGCCAGCCTGAGAATTTGCATGTTAAAGAAGTTCCTAGGTAAACCTACTGGTCTGGGAACCACTTCCCTATAATATTTTTAAGATCCTGTTATCACTAGAAGAGTCTGACAAGCCAAAAGTCAGCCAAGGCCTTCCCAAGAAATTTGCCTAAAATTGTGTCTTGCCCCCCAAAGGTATGTCACACACCGAGATCCCACCCCCTCCCTCCTTCCCTCTCTCTGTTCTTCCTCTCCCCACCCCCCTCCCTCCTTCTCTCTCTCTCTCTCTGCTCTCCCCTTAAGCATTTGCCTTATCCCTAGAAAGTTCCCATTTGGTATTTTAAAAGTATTGTGCTTTTTCCAAAAGGCTGGCTTTCGAAACTTCTATCTTCTCTTGCTATTTGGTGTCTCTTGAGGGACACAAGCCCTGTGAGACAACAGAAACCTCTGCTTGGCTCCCTCACTTTTCATGAGTAGTAGACATGAGGCGAGGTAAAACTTGGTTCCAAGATCCTCATGGTACAAAATTGTTAATTGCCATGTAAGTGATTTCACGGTAGGATAAATTCTTAAGCCAAGGTGAAGACAAGGATGCCACTTTGCAAAATTTCAGGGAAGCACAATTCACAGCACTGCAGACTGGTCTGTCTGGAGCTGTGCTGTGCACCACCTCTATGCCCTTGCTCAGTGGCACCCTCACCAGCTACACACACACATTTAGTACTTTGCTTTTATTCCTGACCTTTAGTTAACAGTGTCTAAAATTAATCATCTTATTCTCTATCTTAAGGAGAGAGCTCCGATAAAATGCTAATGACTTCATGTAATATAAGGTAACTATTCAACTTACACTTGAGTAGCTGACATCTTTGGGGGTGCTTGCTCAGTAATGAATAATCCCCTTTTTAAAACTGCCTGGAGTAGTAAATATTCTAAACCCCTGGGCATAGCTAATTAGATTATGAGGGAAATCTGATAAGTGAAAGAGACTGGCTGATATGGGGCCAATAAAAATACTTGTCAAGAATTTGAATTAAGAATATTGAGTCCCAGAGCGTTGTGAACTGAATCACTTTGGTGCAAAACTTCAGTAGTAATGTTTGATGAAGCGAAAAAGTTTCTAAAACTGGCCAGCATCCTCTTCTTCCTGAAGACTGGCAGCTTTTGTAGATTCTACAAGGCACTCTAATCTTCTGCACTGGTTATACCATTCATCCATTTGCTGCACCTTTCCCCAGATCTATTTTCCCTATTCCTTTCTTCTCTTTCCACCTCTGCACTCCATGGACTGAGCAAGATCCGCTCCATCACTCCCCTGGAGTTGGCCAGTGGGAGGCACTCACGGGACATGAGAAAGTGGAAGAGAGAGAAACAAAGTGTCTTGTCATCGCTCCACCCTTTGCCGCCTTCGCTGCTAGTAGCGGTGTCTCTTCCCCCAAGGTTTCAGCTCACCGGGCTCTAGCAACACAATTTTCCCCCTTCTTTTAGCCCTAAAGGTGGCAATGACTTCACACTGTTACTGGGCTCTGGGTGCCACACAGTCCCTCCTTTATTTCTTTAACTCTGCCTGCACCTTACATTTGGGCCATAATCATGAAAGACACAATCCCAAAAGTTGAAATTCCAAAAGACTGAAATCCCAAAAATACAATTTCAGAAAAAAATTGAATTCTTTTGAAGGCATGTATTTGCATTTTAAAATATTTATCTGAGAGGTGTATAAAAATACAACAGAACATTTAAGAGACTACTTTGTACAATAAAATAGGAGATAGCATACGTATTTCATTGAATAAATATCTTCTTATTCTACCATGAATAATTAATTACTCTCAAACCAGTAACTTTGCTGATTTCTTCAGGCAAATGTGGCTTCAATGTATTAAATGCTCTTGGAATGAATGTCATTAACTATTAGGAATGGCAGTGCAGACAAATGATCCATTTGCGAACTGAAGTTGTGATTGTTGTCGTATCATGCAGCCAACCCACTCATCTGAATTTTTCCACTAAATGCATTGAGATGAGAGGGAAAAAAAACTTTATTGGTAAAATCTCGAAATTTGCTGTTAGAAGCCTTCATCACATCAAATTTCAAATTTGTCATCATGGTTTGGAGACCCAACTGAAATTCATTTGCTTCTGCAAAGTTCACCAAATTATCAAATACACTTTTACAAAGGGCTTCTTCATCTCTAGTCATTAATACTGAATGAGAAGGTAAGTTCTAGAATTTTTTGATCCAACAAGGGCACAAATTGTATATAGTTAATAAAAAAACAGAGGGGACAGTTTTGATAGTGCCATCTGTCAGCCAAAGTGAAATGTGTGCTAGCTTTTCTATGTTAGATTTAGAAGTAAATTTAAGAAGTCTATCTTTTTTGACAGCCAAAACCTCAACCAAAAATAGCTCACCATTTAATGTATTTTGTAACACCCAGGGAACGTCTTTGTCAGCAAGTGTTTGGTTTGGAAGTTTGCTGAGCTTCTCTAATTCTCTTTATTCTCTGATGAAGAGTGTCTTTTGGAGGCAAGACACTTGGTGTTATGTATGAAGGGTCATAATTAAATAATTTGACAGGGGAGGTTTTTTTTTGTTTTGTTTTGTTTTTTTGTATTTTTTGCCTGTGTTCTCACTTCACCTCACTGCAATCTTCAAAACATCCATTGCACTTGTATTTGGAGTGTTTGTGGTCTACAAACTCTGTCCCTTTAGAAGTCTTCTTATTGCAATTAAGTGATTTTTCTGCTTTTGTAACACCAATAATAATTAAGCCAGTGGGTCTTGAGTTATGATATTCAAGGCACAAGAAAAAATTCGTCCTAGATCTCAGAGCAAAACCACTTCACCCTCTTCTTTTCTGGGCCCTGGGGGCAATTGGATGGTGCCTGCCACCACTGAGGGCAGGTCTTCCCCACCTGGTCCACTCAGACACACACTAATTTCCTCTGGGTACACTTCAACAAATACATCAACAAATAATGGTTTACCAGTTGATACCTAAACCATTTTTTTTTTCTTGAGACAGTATCTTGATCTATTGTCTTGGCTTGAGTGCAACGGCATCATCATAGCTTACTGCAACCTCAAACTCCTGGGCTCTTGCAATCCTCCCAGCTCAGCCTCCCAAAGTGCTAGGATTATAGGTGTGAGCCACTATAAATTAAGTTCAAAAATCCACCCCTTGTCAAATTATCACCCATATTATGTATATATCTCCTCAAATCATATCTAATTTCCAAATAAAAACAATAACAAGATAACAGTTCCATCTAACATGATGCAACTTACATGTAACATGGTACACCTATCCTGCGTACAACCAAAACTGTGCTAATCCCTTCCCCATAGTTCAGCTTTAAGAATTTCAACATTTGGGATTATGGCATTCAGGATTGTGTCTTTCAGAATTATGATTGATACTGCTATACCTACCTCTGCAAGTATGCCTTTCTTTAACACTGAACCATCTGTGTGAGTTCTGTTTCCTGCTGGAACCCTAACTGGCACCTTACAATACATATTCTCATGACTGCTAGTAGTAGAATTTGTGTAAATTTGTTGTGCATGAGCTGTGGCACTTGCATGCAACCATTATTTAACTAAAATATGCTAACTTTTACCAGGGGGGTTAAAAAGTAAGCAGAAAGAGTAGAGGTACAGTGCGGCTGCACTCGGGGGAAGTATGTGAGAGTCTCAGCATCTATTCTACTTCCAGAATTCTAGCAGCTGGATAGGCTGGAAAATTCTCTGGACATGATGATCTACTCACAAAGAAGACACCCAAGTACTGACAATTGAAAATCCAACAAAAGGCCAAATTTCTCTGGGTCTCCAATGTAGTGACCCCTACGTATAATAGCCACAAAACCCAAATTTATTTATTTATTTATTTGGGACAGAGCCTCAAGCTGTTGCCCTGGGTAGAGTGCCATGGCATCACAGCTCGCAGCAACCTTCAACTCCTGGGCTCAAGCGATTCTCCTGCCTCTGAAAAACCAAATTTATTAAAGAACACTGTCACTCTCAACTTATCACAAAAGCCAGTATAGTGATCTAAAACCATAAATGTGCTAAATAAATAAAAATAAATTTTGATATAATACATGGAAAGTAAAACTTTTACTTTTTCCCATTGACTTTAACTTATATTTTCTGATAAAATATGTTCAAATTGTATATACTTTGAATGTAACTATGGCTATCTTAATTCTTTACATTATTATTGTCAAAACAAATTATGTAGAAATAAATATTTATAACATAATTAATATATCTGCTGAAATAAAAGCAAGAAAAATAATTTATATATAAGAGTATATAATTATTTTATTACTCATCCACACATCTGTAGATCTAAACAGCACCCAAAACTGAGCTACAGTAGTTATATTATCGTTGACACTCTGATGACTTTCACTTATATAAAGCTACCTTTTCCAAAAGTTATTATTATTCTTGTTATTATCATATTTTTTTTTAAGAATTATACTTGTCAAGATAGGAGGATTGCAGTTTCTTAGCTTGAATTATAATTTCTAATATTTAGATGTACAACATATATGTGTATAGGCTTAAATTTGTGTCTTGTCCAGAGCCCCATTATTAGGGGTAGGCCTAAACCATAATTCACAGGACACCTGAGGAAATTCTCAATAGGAAAATAAAGAAAGAGTATAAAACAAGGGAAAGAAATCTCCAGGAAATAAAACAACTATAGATGTTGTAAGAAAACTATTTTAAAATTCTGTATTATTGGCAGTCTCCTAAATACAAGAGAAACCATTGTATCTATTTAAAAAAAAAAAAAAAAGATCAAGATTATTTTTACTTATATTTGGAATTCAGAGAATGAGAAATACTTCATGGATATAGAACTACAATAAAAATTTCAAAGTATATACTGGTCAAAATTCAACATTAAAGAAACTTTTAGAGCATGGTCAAAAGATATGAACAGATTTTATCAAAGAGAATATACAGATGGCAAATAATCAACATCATTAGATCTTTAACTTATATTAATAAAATACTATTTCTTTATATTTAAATAAATAAGTATTATAAATTAAAACCACAATTAAATACAAATTAAAATTATAATTTGATATTATCTGACAGAGTAGATTAAATAAAAAATAATGTAAAAAATTAAATGCTGGTGAAGATGCAGAAAATGTAAGTTATTCATACACTGCTGGTGGGAATATAAAATGATATATTTATTTGTCAACTAGAAAACAGTAGGACAGTTTCTTATGAGACTACATGTGTAACTACCAATACAATCCAGCAATTATATTCTTGGGAATTTATTTCAGAAATCTGTAAAAGTTATATTTGTATAAGAATATAACTGTATAAAAATTTTTACACCAGCTTTATCTATAGTAACCCAAAACCACAAACAACCCAAACATTTTTCAACAGCTAAATGGTTAAACAAACTGCGTAATGTCCATGCTATGGGATGCTGCTCAGCCATAAAAAGGAATGGACAAATAATAAACAAAACAATTTGCATGAATCTCAAAAAAATTATATTGAGTTTTTTAAAGCCAATACTGAACGTTTATACACTGTATGATTCCATTGATAACATTCTTGAAATGACAAAATTATAGAAATGTAAACAGACTGGCTGTCAGGGTTTGGGAGATAGGGTGTGGAGAGATGTAATGTATCTATAAAGACCTAGATGAGGAATCCTTGCAGGGATGGGAATGTTCTATGTCTTGACTGTAACAATATCCTGGTTGTGATATTGTACTACAGTATTGCAAAATATTATCACTGAGGAAAACTGACTAAAGTAATATCTCTGTATTATTCCTTACAACTGGACTTGGATCTAGAATCTACAATTATCTCAAAGTAAAAAGTTTAATTTAAAAAATAATAAAGTAGTAGGACTAGAACACCAATTCAAGGAAGCCTAGAAAATAGGATATAAAGACAAAGACATTTAGATAGGATACAATACCAGAAGGCCAATTCAGATAGTCAAACAATTAACTAACAGAAAGAAAAAATTATCAATGAAAAACCATAAGAAACTGCCACTAAATTGAAGTATGTGAGACTCCAGGTATAAAATATGAAATGAAAGATGTGATGGTAAATTCTGTGTGTCAACTTGTCCAGGCCATGGGCTGCCCAGACATTTAGCCAAACATTGTTCTGGATAGGTCTGTGACTACATTTCTGGATGAGATTAACATTTGTCTCTGTAGACAGATGAAGTAGGCTGTCCTCTGTGATGTGGGTGGGCCTCGTGCAATCAGTTGAGGAATAAGAGGAAGCTCTTCCTGCCTGCCTGCTTGAGGTGGAACATTTGTCTTTTCTGGCCTTGAACTCAAACTAAAATATCAGCTCTTCTTGGGTTTCTATCATACAGATTTCAGATTAGAATTTGCACCATTGACTATCCTGCTTTCCAGGACTTTAGATGCAGACTTAAACTACACTTTGGGTCGCCTGGGACTCCAGCTTGCTGACTGTAATGTAAATCTTGGAATTTCTCAGTCTTCATAATTGCATAACCCAATTCTTACGATAAATCATATTATCTACACACACACACAAAGATTATAAGGAATTGGCTTAGACATACGTGTACATACACAAAATGTATACACATGGAAAAGGTGTAAAATACATGGGGATAAAAGGCTCACAGCATATCAGCACAGTTGAGAACTACAAAAGGTTTGAGATTTTTACCCTACTTGTAAGACAACAAGTTAGCCTACCACAGTTTCATAGATTCTGGCAAAAGACATGAAACTTGAGTCAGAGACAAAGAATTTTATTGTAACATACCAAGCACTTTCATATTCGTGTGGCTCTCTTTGCCCCCCACCAAAGTCTCACAGGAAAACACAGAGCAACCCAAGTGTGGATTTGTGTCGCAAATGAGAAACTCTGAGCTTGAGAAAGCACAAATCTTGTGTAGTGGGCTTCATGAAAACCTGACTAAACTTTGCACGAGGGGGAGACTCCTTATTATGTCTGTTATATGAGACAACAAACAAATCTGCTCTCCCTTTAAGAGAAGAAACACTCTGTTTTCTAAGACTATACAAATAACTTTGAATAAACAATTCAGAACAAAAGGATCTCAGTTCTTGAGCTCAAATGACATGCAGAAATGCTAGAAGCCCATAGAAAATTGTTTCCAACAACCAAAAATAAATAAAAATACAGATAATAATATAAATGTATTAACAAGTAAAAAGCAGGCCTATTCAGGCAGATTTTTAATTAAAAGATAATGAAGCAATGACAAAAAAGTCTAAGGGAAATTGTTTTCAAGCAAAACTTTATACCCAGCCAAATTATCAATTGATTTAGACATAGAATAAAAACATTGTCAGACATGCACAGATTTATAAAAATTAATCTCTAAGCATTTTCTATGGAAAATATGGAAAACTCCCAAGAAGCTATGCAGCAAATATAGAGTAAAAAAAAAAAAAAAAAAAAAAAGGAGAGATGGAGAGAGCAGGAAAGGTACACCAGCAAGTTTTGGTCAGGCATCCAGTAAATATCATGTAGGCCTCTTTCCTGCTAAACATAGATGTGTAGACATGAATAAACCCAGAATTTACTCAGAAAAAAGTATAAAAAGGAAAAATATGAGAATCAGTATATAGGAGAATCAATATAGATTTATCAACCAAGAAAAATTCTAAGATGATGATTTTTTAAAATTCCAGGATAACTGTTCAGTAGCTCATTAAGAGTACACACTAGGGAATGGAGGAGGCAGGATGACAACTCCGGAGGGAGAGATCATACGAGAGGGAGGAAAGGGGCACTGACAGATTCTATTTTAACTATTCAGAAAATGGTACTGGCAAGAGATGACAAATTTCTTCAAATCTGTTCACATTAATGATAAGTCGCTGTGGTCTGAATGCTTGTATTCCCTTGAAATTTGTATGTTGAAACTGTTCACCGGTGTGAAGGTATTAGGAGGTGAGTGGGGCCTTGGGGAGGTGATTAGGTCATGAGTGCAGAGGCCTCGTGAATGGGATTAGTGCCCTTACCAAAGAGGTCCTAGAGCACTGGATAGTTATGTCCACTAGGAAGGACACAACTCAATGGCACCATCAATAAACCAGCATGTTCACCAGAAACCGAATCCTAGGGTATCTGGATCTCAGACTCCCCAGCCTCCCGAACTGTGGGAAGTCAATTTCTGTTTGTGAGATACTCAATTCTTGACATTTTGTCATAACAGCCTAAAAGAAGTAAGACATGAGTGAAAAAAATTGTATAATATGATTCTTATGGCATTAAAATACATTAAACACAGATTTTATATACTACCCATGTACATAGACACATACATACACACGTCTCATATTCCTTTTAATGTTCTGAGTTTTAGTATAATTAATATATTTTGTTCAAATGATGAAAAATTCTGCTACAAAATCTAAAATCCTTTGTTAGATTTATTAATATTAATACTACTGTAACTGGTATGCTTTTAAAGATTATATTCTGTGTTTTCTGCTTGTATCTTACAGAAAGAATTCAACAATCTTACTGCTTCTACCCTATAATCTCCCAAGTATTTCTTTATCTACTGATAATTTCCACCCCTAATATCTCCTTCCAAGCACAAGAATATCCTTCTTATCCATACATTACACTTTGTAGAAACCTTTGAATATAAGGACCATTTCCACCTCTAGAAATAAAATACTATGGAGGTTCTTCTAGCCTCTCTTTCCTTAGATTCTTTGACTACCCGCCTACATCTCTGGATCTCCTTTCATTTTACTTTGTGCCTTTCTGTTTCTTTGTTCCTTAGATCAGTATTTCTCAACACTGTTTTCCTGATCCCCTTCTCATTCTTCACGTTTTACGTAGGGAATCTCTTCAGCATTCATTCTGTTAAATTGATAAGAAAATCCACAATTTATAAGGTAGTCCCCTCAGTAAGTGCATGCTGAAAACTCTCAGGCAGAGGCCAAAGTTCATAGATGGAATTTCTTCCTCCCCAAGGAAATCTCACTTCTGCTTTTTTTTTTTTTTTTTTTGAGTCAGAGTCTCACTATGTTGTATTCAGTAGAGTGCATGGTATCACAGCTCACAGCAACCTCAAACTCTTGGGCTAAAGTGATTCTCTTGCCTCAGCCTCCCAAGTAGCTGGGACTACAGGTGCCTGCCACAACACCGGGCTATTTTTTGTTAGAGTTGTCGTTGTTGTTTAGCTGGCTTGGGCCAGGCTCGAACCCGCCATCCTTGGTGCATGTGGCTGGCTCCATAACCACTGTGCTACAAGCACCAAGCCCTCACTTCTGCTCACTTTCACCGGATTGGATGAGTTCCAGCCCAAGCATAATGTCTTGAGTTAATCCAAAGTCAGCTCAGATATCAATCACATCCACAGAAGACCTTCACAGAAATACATCCATTAGTGATTCTTTGAATAACTGGGGACTGTAGCCTAGACAAGTTGACACACGGAACTGACCATTGCTGAGGAGAAGGCAACATGGAGGGACACGCAAAGCAGAAGTGCGCATGGAGAGGAATCACCCACTACACGGAGTCCTGGGTGAAGGAGGTACATTAGCTTCCACTCGTCTTCCCCCCGTGAGAGCTTGGTCATGTGGACGCACCTAACTTCAAGTAAGGCTGGGAAGTGTAGTCCAGACATGAGCTCAGTATAAAAGCAAAAGCCAAGTGGTCTCCACCATACCAAAGACCAATTCTGACAGAGTGAATCTCAGTTCTTTATTTGCATGTTTCCTCCTTAGGCTACAGAACTGAAAATTCACTTTCCTCTTTCCAGATAAAGTCTTACTAACATTTGAAAACCTGACACACTACTGATATAAGTTGACTTGTACACAGTGGGCCACAAAAGGCTATCTCTCCTTGGCATAGCTTAGGCAGCTTCTGTTTTTATAGCAATGATATGAGCTTTGATCAAACTTTGGTTATTATGTGTACAAATGTCCATCATTTATAACCTTCCTAAATATGCATTGTCAGTGTAATATCAATGACATTCTACCACCTACTTTAGAATAAACAATTGGGAACGTCTGATTCTAGTTATTAACCAAGAGAGAATGATAAAATACTGAAATACTTTGGCTGCTTAAACCAGAGAGACTTGTTCATGCAAGAATAACATTCTGCCTTTGGCACCTGTCCAAGCCAATATGCTAACCCTGGGACTAGAGATGGGGACGTGTTTGAGTTCTCATAGAAGCTTTATTTCATTTCACTCATTCACTCTTTCATGAATCCATAGATATAACCCCTAAAACCTTTCTGCTGGCAGCTCTGCATTTGTTTCCTTCTCATTCTCGGTCTTCCTAAAATCTAATTGGTAAGGAGTGAAGGAAGAAATAGAAGGAGAGCCTGGAACTGCTCTGTTTTTGCCTTCCTTCCATTTATGATTTTTCCACATGCATTCCCAACATTACTAGAGATAAGAGGCTTAAGTGCTTCCCATGTTAGTGAGTACCCCCATGATCTGTACCCTCCTATCACTCCAGGGTCCCTAAAGCCTTTTGTGTGCCCATGTGTTGCAGTTACTATTTTAATATATGTCCCAGTCCCAAATGAGGTGAAAGGTAATAAGGAATCCATTTAAGACATGGTGCCTATTCTCCAAAATGTTACTAGTTGGGGACATCACAGATGAGGGCACGACCAAATTAGGGCCTGTCCCTTATTAAAAGAACTTTTAGACTTGTACAAACATGGTCCACTTTTTCCCTCCAAGTCAGGCTCCAGATTTTTCAGAAAACAATACTGAAACCAGCTGCAAAAAGAAATACTTTGAATGATACTGGGACAAGAAATAGTTAATAAAATGTGATTATTTATTCTGGAAAACCTAAACAGTTGATAGATACCACCTATCTGACTTATTATAGTAAGTTCTATGTAGTCCAGTGGTGCCCAACCCTTTGGCTTCTATGGGCCACATTGTAAGAAGAGTTGTCTTGGGCCACACATTAAATATACAAATACTATGAAAGCTGATGGGCAAAAATAGGCCTGTGCATCATGGTAAGCTCTCGCCAAATGGGCACAATGTAGCGGCCTATGGCCCTCCCCCTGGGTGAAGGACTCAGCTACAACTTGGTCTGTACCTAACAACCACAAATGAGATAACTTCATCATTTGTACCCTCACATTAAAAATTATTTAAAAAATTTTAATTAAAATTAAAATTAAATTAAATTTTAATTTAATTAACATTAAATTAAAAAGAAAAGAAAAAAGACAGAAGGAATATTGATTGGTTTTCTTGAGGACAGAGGCTTTGCTGGATACCAAGAAGGAAAATCTTTACCCAGAGGCACTCACAGTCTTGAGGGGGTGCTATGGCACTGTTACCACTGGTAATTTAAATAAGCACTTACTATATACCAGAACTTCATTTTACGTATAGATACCATTATCTCTCTCACAATTAAATACATGTATAAGCACACAAACAAATTATTCAACAAGCCCAAAATCACAGTAAAAGATGAGCCCATCATTAAACCTCAGCAGCCTGAGTCTGAATCCCATATTAATAACCGGTACTTCCTACTTCCTTCCAAACAAGCAAGTAACTGCAGTACTCTATGCCAAGAGCATACAGTTTAGGGCTATTAAAATTTCGACAAATGCTTGTTGAATGGGAAGCTGTTTTAGGGTCTCTGGTGGCCTCTTTGGCAGCCAGAGGCCCATTTGGGGGCTGCAGATACCCAGTCTGCAAGCACTTTTTGGTTCTGGAGAGATAAGAGAAATTGGAATAGGGCAGAAAAGAAAGCAAGCCAGTGGCTTGCTAGGCTCAGACAGATAAGGGGGCTTCCAAAGTTTTCCTCAAGCATATTTAGTCGGGCTCTCTGGGGAGGAAAGAGGATCATGAGACGGACAGAGCTCCGTGGGCCACATGGCTTTACTCCCACACCTTCATTTCTGCCCCAAGACAGGGAGCAGGAGAGAATGGGGTGAGATTCAGCAGGAAGAAGAGAGGAGGGGAGGGGAGGGGGAGAGAGAGAGGAAAAAGAGAGAGGGAGGGAGAGAATGGATATTAATAAGAAACAGCAACACAGTGTTCCACGCCAAGCTTTTCCAGGTGGAGATGTTTATGCATTATTCCTCTAGCCCCGTGTTTTTCAACACTTTTTATCTCACAGCACACTCAAACCTATAGTTAAACTTCCACGGCACACTTAAATTATGTTGAGCAAAAAAAAAGAGTGAAAAAAAGGAATACTTTCTGTGCTTTGAACTTCTTTCAAAAATAATTAATGATCTTTAAAAATGTTCATGACATACCTAAACTCCTCTCACAGCAGACCAGCTCAGAATCCCTAACCTCACTGCTTGGTAACTGCATGCCTCTCACAATACGAACATCTTCCTGAACTAGGCTCTTTTAATTTTTTCTAAAGTAAGAAATCTGAATGCAGGTATTTTTATCTGTTACTCAACTACAGAAACATAAATCTATTCTAACAGTTTGTTGGTCTTGTAAGAAATAGTAAGTGACTCTGTACTGTGACACCTTCATGAGAGATTTTTCAAAGGTTTCACACTATGATTTTTCATCTCATCTTCTGGGCTTAGTATCTAATGCCAGGTGACATGTGGCATGGTTGTATGCTCAGCTGGGCAACTGAGAATAAGCAACCTTTTCTAGCCAGCGAGTAGGTCCCGCCATTTGAACAAGAAGTTAGCTGACTTAGTAACATGATAAAAGGCACGTGTGGGGTGACACGGTTCACAGTCAGTTGTATTGCTCTAAACATGTCAGATTTAGTCAGAACTTCCAAATACTGAAGCAATTAGTATCACCTCTCCCTTCAGTTAATAAGTCTTGTAAAGTCTCACTTACATGTTATAAATCACCTCCCTCATGCAGCCTCCCGGGCGCCCCTTATTCTAGCCCTTAGACCCTTATCATATGTTTTCATATTCCAGAATTTTTATCGATGATGTTTTCTCCGAGTCCTTCTTCCCATCCTGTACAGTCACGGAAATTACATTCTTCTTCCAAGGCTGTGCTCTAATAACCTCTCTTATAAATGTCTTTCTTGATCTACTCACCTTTTAAATTTGCCTACTTGCTTATTTAAAACTCATAACATAGTTAATGCTTTGCCCTCTGAGATAATAGACGGGGAAAGAACTTTGGACTACATATAAAATGCTCTACAACTATTAAATATGTTCCATCCCTTCTTTCTACTTTGCATTATAATTTTTTGCCTTCTTTACTGTAGCAGCTTCTCATTGCTACTGTAACAAATGACCATAAACTTACTGATTGTGAACAATTCCAGTTTATTATCTTACACTTTTGGCAGTCAGAAGTCTAAAATGAGTTTCACTTGGATGAGATCAAGAAGCCAACAGAGCTGTATTCCCTCCCCAGGGCCCGGGAGAGACTTGTCTCCTTGCCTTGCAAGCTGCTAGAGGCCGTTTGCACTCGTGGGCTCATGGCCCTTCCTCCATCTTCAAAGCCAGCAGAACACCTTCCCACCCCTCTCACCTCTGCTTCATCCTCACGCTGTCACCTCCAACTCTGACGCTCCTCTTCCTTTTCACTAATAAAGAACCTTGTAATTTTGAGAGACCCACCCAGATAATCTTCCCTCTGTCAAGATCCTTAGTCACATCTGCAAAGATCTCTTTGCCATGACAGGCAGCACATTCACAGGTTTCAGGGCTCAGCACGTGGAGATTTGGTGGTGAAAATAGCATTAGTCCACCTAATAATGTTCCTTTTTAGTTCTCTTTTTCTAGCTTCATTGAGACATGATTGACAAATAAAAATTGAATGTATTTAGGTGATACAGTGTCATGCTTTAATATACGTATACATTGTAAAATGAATACCACAATCACCCAATTAACGTATTCATCACCTCAGATAGTTTTTTTGGGGGGTAAGAACACTCGAGATCTACTCCCTTTGCAAACTTTAAGACTACATTATTAACTCTAGTCACCATTATGTCTACAGTACTTATTTATCTTCTTACTAAAGCTTTGTAGCCTTTGACCAATAGCTCCCCTTTCCCCTCAGCCCCTGGTAGTACCATTCTACTCTCTGTTACTATAAATTCAACTTTAGGTTTCCACATGTATAAGTGAGATCGTGTGGTAGTTCATCTTTTTTGTGTGGCTTACTTCACTAAGCATAATGTCCTCACGATTCATCTATGTTGTTGCAAAGTTTCTTCTTTTCTAAGGTAAAATATTCACACACAAACACAATTTTTTTTTTTTTTATCCATTCATCTTTTGACACCTAGACTTCTCTCTCTCCCTATTGTGAATAATGCTGCAGTAAACATGGATGTGCAGCTATGTCTTTGCAATAGTCATTTGACTTCTTATGAACATACACTCAGAAGTGAGATTTACTATAGTTTTATTTTTAACATTTTGAGGAACCACCATGCTATTTTTCATAATGGCTCTCCCAATTTACTTTCCTACCAACCGTGTATAAGGGATTCCTTTGTTCCACATCCTGGTCAATACCTTTCAACTTTTTAACAACAGCCTTCATAGCACATGTGAGGTGAGACTCCAGTGCTGTGAGAAGCCCAAGTGACGTGCACAAGAAACACACGGGTGTTCTACTTGATAACCTCAGCTGAATTCCCAGCAAAATTCAAAGAAAATTTTCATTAGGCAAGTTAAACAGGGGAAAAAAAACTTTGTTCAAGTCTATTGCAGTAGGAAGGAACTGAACTCTGAATACAGCAGGAACAATGGGGGATTTATAACCAATGGGTAGGGTGAGGAAGTCAGTGGATAGAAAATTAATCAAATGAACCTGGTTAGGAATCAAAGATGGGAGATTATTGTCAAACTTGCTTGGCAGGATTCTTGCTAAAACTAGACGGAAAGTCAAGAACAACAGGCCAAGGATGAGGCCTTGTAGGGAGATGAGAGCTCAGAGAAGCCTGCCTCAAATTTGGTCCAAGAGGAAGTCCTTGTCACCAACAGCTACTTAACTGTCAGTCACATGAGTGACAATCTTGGATGTCTAGCCTAGTCAGTCCTTCAGATGACTCCAGCTCAAGCGTCATCTCCCTGCAGCCACACAAAAGATCACAAGAGCCGTCCAGCTGAGCCCCATCAAGTAACAGAGCCATGAGAGATAATAGTTTTAAAACACTATGTTTAACAGTTTTGTTAAAGGCCATAGATAACCAAAGCACAGTCAAAACCATCCCAAATGATACAAAGATGTGGAAGCTATAAGCAAAATTTCTTTGTGCACGAGGATCTGAGGATGAAGAGTTGCACGGATGTAATGGAATGAATGTCAGGACCACCCGAAGGTGCTGCCGGGGGCAGGATGGAGCTGCTGAGGCTGGATGCAGAAACAGGAACCACAGGCTGCAAGGAGCCTTCTATGTTATAAGAATCTTGGAGCTTTTAAGTAGTAACAGCTAGAAAACTCACTGAATCATTCATTATACAGTCAACACATACTAAGAGATTTACTAGTGGAGGGAGACAGACAATAAATGAGTGGATGAATGTGATGTGAACAGAGCAGGGATGGTGGTCCCTGGTGGTTGCCCTTTTTCCTGTCACTCTCTTGGCTACCTCACACTGCCTGGAGTGTTCTCTCATGCTCTGCCATTGAGTGTGTGAATAGGGACCTCTTCCCATGGCTCTTGGGCATAAAGACTGTCACCACTGCTCTTGGGGCCTCAGCACTTGGCATCCAGTGCCACAGCTGTTCATTATCCAGCCTTCCCTGATCTGCCCACTGCATGCGAGATGGGCCTAGAGCTGCCATTCAAGGAAACCCCAGTCTCCATCCCCTCCACCCCTTTTCTAAAGGTGACTTTCTAATCTCTTGGGGCTTTCCACTCTGTCCTTATCTAACCCCCAAGCCCATATACTTTTGGAACAGTTCAGGTTGATCCAAATCAATGGTCTAGAAACCCTCAAACTGTTTACTCTACTCAGAGGGCTGGCAGGTGAGGAGGGCAGAAGGGAGCCAGAGAGACCTCCACCTCCAGGGCACGGGGTCGGTCTCTCTTCCATAGATGCAGGCAGGGTGTGAAAGGAGATGGTGAGTCCATAAGAAGGAGAATAACAGTTTTTCTTTTCTTTTTACTAATAACTCACCCTATCACACAGGGTATTTGAGGAAGGAGAATTTGGCATTCTAGTCCTTGAGAGAAGAAAAATCATATGCTTGCAGTGTATTTAAATTGTTTCTTGAACTAAAATGATGAAAGGATATTTCAGAAGGAAGATGCAAAGGTAAAAAGTTCATGGAAAATATTTTCTTTATTTATAGCCCAACCTTCCCTTGCAATGAACAGTATTTCAGTTCACACCAGGACAATTAATAGACCCGAGAAAGCAGTATTCCCAACAAAGGTGATACTTAAAAGTGGCTATTTCATTAAAAAGCAAAATATACTACACAGCATACAGTTGTCCTGTGCATCCAATTCATAAATTCCATCAACCCTGAAAGGTAAAAACATTCGAAGGCTCAGCACTTAAGAAATTAAGCACATTCAGCTAAACATGAAAGTCGTCTTGATGTTGATAAATGAAAGTGCCAGTTTGAAGCAGTAACATTGAACAAAACTGGCAGCAACGTAAAAGGGGTCATCTCCGGAGGTCTGGTCACTCAACCACACTTTTTTACAGCTGTGAGAGAGCAAAAATAACAGGAGACTTGTGACTCCTCTTTCCATGACAAAGGAAACATACCCACAGGGTAATTCACTGCAGTGGAAGTCAGAAGCCCTGGCGCTTGATGGCACTGTAAACATCACCTGGGTGCTTGCTGGCCCCAAAGCTCCTTTCTTCACCTCTGTGTGGGGACAACCTCCTCCCACTCCCCCCAGGGCTCCAATGGGAACTATGTGACAAGTGTGTGTGATCTCATCTCAAACCCCCACACAAATGCTAACTACCAGTGTTGTTATTGTTGTCAAAGCCAGTCTTGGCAGTAGTGAGATACAGTCCTAACTAGGATAGAGATGACTGTGCGCTAAGAACACAGTGTTTAAGGTTCCAAGAATATGCAGAGGGGTGCGCATGTGTGTGTATGTGTGTGAGAGAAGTGTGTTGAACATGTCACAAGAAGACAATAAACAGACAACATTTTCATGAAGAAATATTTATTTTAGCAAAATTTTTTCCAGGGTACCTCAAGTCCTTTTACTTTTTTAATTGTTTTTTTTTTTTAATTATTCTATTATGAAAATTTCAAGCATATCACAAAAGTAGAGAGAAAGATATAATGAAATCCCATGTGTTGTTTATACAGAGTCACCTGGCCCAGGTGAAGCCTCTCAGAAGCCCTAAGAGAAGCCTGGGCTTTTCTATTTTTCAGACTCCGGGATACTAGAGAAATGTTGATGTATTTGAAATAATGACTGTCTGTCACTGTCACAGGCTGTGTTCTCTGGAAGCAGATACTGCAACTGAGAAGTGGGAGACGTCTATTAGGAATCTTCCAGTGAGAGGACAGGGACAGAAAGAAGACTGGGCAGAGGCATAATCAGACTGTGACAGAGGCCAGCGCAGCCTTGGTCATCTTGGAGGGAAGCTCCAGAGAAACACTGTCAAGTATGTCCCGAGTCAGATCCAGCTGGTTGGTGTTTTACTCGTATACGCCCTGCTGTGCTCACTCTCTCACCACGCTGGCCAAGGAAGGGTCAGCCTTGTCTGAGGGTCCTTCTGCTGCTGGCGTGGACCCTGAGGGGGCTTATGGCTGGATGCTATCCTGTGGATCACCTTACCCTTGTGGAATAAGGGCTATTTCAGATAATTATACTATGCTCATTACTTGTCATTAAAAGACATCTGCACAAAAAATCAGTACACAAAATATAAATATGGTCTTTGGACTCTTTTGCTAGGCAGGAAACCCAAGGCATTAGAAAAGGAATTGGTTCTCCTAATTATAAGCAAATCAACTTCACTGGTTTATCTTTTGTGCCTTTCATGCGCTGCTCAAGGTTTCCAAGGCTCGTCACCATGTGAGAGATGTTAGATCTCTGATGACAGATCTCAGAGTTGGTGAAAAAGGAAAATTAAAAGCAAAATCATATAGCTGATTAGGAAAAAACTGCATATTATATTCAGAGAGAGTAGAACACTATACATTAATTATGGGGATGCTTAGCTGGTTGTAGGAGATCAGATAGGAATAACTCAGTAGGAAGTTGGATGAAGATAATGAGGCAGAGGCAGGGGCTGAGGATCCTATTTATGGTGGACCGTGCCTAAAATGGGTGTCAGCAGAAACAGCAGGAGGAACGTGGGCTGTCAGGTCTGTGATTAACAACAGGAGAATTTCAGGGAACAGTTGCCACAGTAGTAAGATTTTGCCGTAAGCTGAGAGCAAAAAGTTGGTGTGCTACGGGATCAAGAATAGAAACAAGTGACTGTGAGTTAGAATTCCTCAGAAATGAACTATCCAGAGTTAGCATTTATTAAGCAAGTGATAGTGCTTTGCTGTTGAGTGATACTGTTCACAGAGTGTGGAAAAATAATGAATCAGAATTCACAGAATGTTTGAAATGCTGGTCTATGAAAATAAAGTGGCTAGCTTTTACTGACTTCCATGAAATGGCAGCTAGAATTTCCATAAAAACTAAGTCAAGGGACAAATGTAAATAGTGACACAATGGAATACATCTGCAGACCTCAACCCCAAGCCATGGACTGGTACTGATTGGCTGCCTAATAAGAACTGAGCTGCCTCACCACAGGAGATGAGTGCCAGGAGAGTGAGCAGAGCTTCGTCTGTATTTACAGCCATTCCCCATCACTTGCATCACCACTTGAGCTCTGCCTCCTGTCAGATCAGCAGTGGTGTTAGATTCTCATAGGACCCGGAACTCTACTGTGAACAACACATGTGAGGGATCCAGGCTGTGTGCCGCTTATGAGAATCCAATGCCTGATAATCTTAGGTGAAGCTAAGATAGTGATTCTAGCACTAGGGGATACCTACACATATGCAATGGGACTGCCTAGTTGCAGGAAAACAAGCTCCTGTTGAGCAACAGGGCTCCTGTTGATTCTGCATTATGGCAAGTTGTTTAATTATTTTGTTATATATTACACAATGTAATATATTGTTTTATTATATATTACATTATAATATATAATAAAAATAAAGTACACCATAAATGCAATGCATTTGAATCAACCTGAAACCATTCCCCCATTTTCCCAGTCTGTGGAAAATGTATCTTCCATTGAAACCTTTCCCTAGTGCTGAAAAGTTTGGGGACCACTGAAATACATGGTAAAAATAGGTAAAAATGGGCCTCTAGAATCTTCTCTCCATTTATCACTTCCACAGCCTCACACAGACCTTGGTCCCTTAAAGCTGTGACTCCTCTCCCTCTCTAGAGGCCCTCTTCAACCTCCTCTGCCCTGACCGGCCCCCTTCACCAACCCTTCTGCAGCACACCTGCTGTGTGTCTAGGCTCTAGGAACTCAAGAAGGGTGGCCAGCAGAGAGCTCCAGGTCTTTTTAATTATCTCTAGTTAAATTCTCTCTAATGTATAAGATCCTTCCAGAAGATCTACATTTTTGAAACGGACCCCAAGATAGTTTCCTGCATACTGGGGAGGGGAAGATTTTTAGGTTGTATAGGATTCTTCCAAGGCTTCTCAAGTATATGACATACTTAGTGATATCACTGCCTGGGAGTCAGGCCAGCCCAGAAACTAATCTTTGCTAAATACAGTTCATATGAACATGAAGAACTTCTCATCTCCTCTCAATCTGAGCACATTTTTTCCCCATGATTCTTTTCCTGCCTCCTTTTAGTGTTAATTTCTCTCTAAACACAATGAAGAGACAACAGAAATAGAAGAAAAATAATAGCAGAAAAAACAAGACAACTTGGACCTAAATTTTACTTTTCCATTAGCCAAATGAGGCCTTAGGCAAGTTAAACCTCTTTGAATCTAAAATACACATTATAGGACAGGTATGATGAGAACTGTTTGATGGCTTGGCACCAGGCTCACAAAAGTGAGTTTCTTTTCTCTAAGCCAGAAGGCTGTCACGTGGATCACCTGGCCCTTGTAGAATCATGGTGACTTCAGATAATTATACTAGGATCATTTGTCATTAAAAAACATATGCCAAAAAAAAAAAAAATCAGTATAGGCTTGGTGCCCATAGCACAGTGGTTATGGCACCGGCCACATGCACGGAGGTTGGTAGGGTTCAAACTCAGCCTGGGCCATCTAAACAACAAGGACAACTGTAACAAAAAATAGTCGGGCACTGTGGCGGGCACCTGTAGTCTCAGCTACTTGGGAGGCTGAGGCAAGCGGTCACCCAGCCATCCCCATAGAAAGAATCCCCAAATATTGAGTACATAGCAATAGGAACACCTGTGTTCACATCCCCAAAGGCCATGTAAGGGAAAGTCCAGGTTTGAAGCCCAGAGACCACATGCTCCCTACAAGCTACATGATCTTGGACACATAGTGGTCTTCAGATATAAGAGGAGAGTAACACCTATGGTTCTTTCTATTCCTAAGGAACAAAGATCAATATAAATAAAATGGATTTATAACAATAAATTATGCAATATTACATCACAGTTCTAGAGAGAGTTGCATAGAAAATATTGTGAACATGTTTAAAAGAAGAACTGAGTAATACTGGTGTAAGAATCAATGTCTTAATTTTTCAGCTATCTTAATTTCCTCTGATACAAAATTTAACCTGGGTTCAGTTATTACTAACAAGGTTATTGTAGAATAAAATGCATTCTTTTTATCTTCAGTTTATAGAAAGCAAAATTAATTTTTTAAAATATTTTAAGTATGGAAATATCAAATATTGAATGATCTTCTAAGGTTAAAAAATGTATACATGTACCTAGCACCCAAAAACCATAACACATGTCTTAAATTAACCAAAATACTTTTGGATGAAGAAAGCTATGCTTTATACTATATTCTGTAGAACTCATACTAAGTTTTGGCATTCAGAAGAAGTCCATACTGAATGACAAAATTGCTCCTGTATGTGCTGAGATGACAGTTGTTTGTTCCAATCACCATGCCACCTCGTGTAAACAAATATATGGAGAGGTGTCAGAACAGAAGACAATAACAGAAGGGTATTTGTGAGCATGTGAGAAGGTCTCCAAGGACTCCCAGAAATAACGGGGTGAGTTCCTCTAAGTGGGAGTACAAGTCCTACACCAACTATCAGGGTAAGAGGCAGAAAAACATATGGATTATTTTGCTTAATGTGACCCTCATCTGTATTGACAAGTTGTGGAAGCTGGAGAAACATCCTGACACCTACACCACCTCCTCACATCTAGAATGCAAAGAAACAAAATATTGATAATGTACACCCCGCCCCTCTCCCTGAATGTTCAACATGGAGGAAGTCTCCTGAGGTTGCTCAACAGAAGAGTTCCAAAGTGAATTGAGTCAGATCCTTTCAATGCCACTTTCCCTGAATGTATTTTAATCAGGAAGAAAATGTATCCACCCCCAGCTCTGAATATTGATATAGTAATTAAGTGTACCGGTGGAAAAACCTGTACTATGTGAATAGCATTATCTGAAGCTGTTTCATTTGATTTAGTCTCAGTCTCTACAAGGACCTTAAAACAAGAAGCCCTCATAGGCAAGGGGGCACATGTGTACACATAGATAGCTGTAGGGTGTAGTCCAAGTAGAGGGAGATGAGGCAATGGGAGGGTGCAGAGAGATACCTTGGGAAACACTGTAGACATGGCTTGGTTAGGGTATTTCTCTAACTGTAAGTGACTTAAACTTGATGAGAAGCTGACAGATACACAGAAATAATCTATATATGCTTTATTTCAGAGAAGGAAATAAAAGAACAGGACTGCTCTGGAAGAAATTGTATTCGTAAGTTATATCTTTTCTTTCTAAAAACTTATAAGAGCAAATTGTTGGCTTAGCTTGAGTAAGCAAGAGGTTTTGAGGGGGGGGAATAATGGTTTTCATATACATTTCCCTCCAAATGCAGACTGAAGAAATATCATTGGACACAACAAGTACACACACATCCAGGCTCTTAAAAACCACCTATAAGCTACTGAAACTCTATAGGAAACTTCACTTCAGTTTGCAACCTGACCTTGATCAAAGAGTGTGAAAACACGAAGGGTACCTTGCCATTCGTTTGGGTTCTCTTTGCCTGGTCGGAGTCTTTACCCATTTTTTTGTGTGGATTATTTCATTTTACTAGAAACCCTTGTCATTTAGCTGACAAGTAAGCTAGTATTTCCATAAGCCTTTTCAGAGACTGTTACCTCAGACTTTAAGAGGTTAACTCCTCCATTTTAGAGCCCATGGTTTTTCCTCTATGCCTCCAAGTCTTATTAAAGGCCTACAAAAAAACAAATACTGCATCTATTAATTCCTGTGGAACCAAGGAGCACAGATAGCAGGACAAGCCTTCTTCTACTACTGTATGTGAACGACTAACTGCCTTGGGAGCAAAAGATTTTTAATAGCTTTTGTTTCTTAATAATTCAGAAAGTCTCCTAGAAATGTTCCTTACGGCCTGTATATATTTTTCCAGGGCTCCCAGAAAGACCACCTCTCAGCTACCTGTTCTTACCTATTCCTTCCATTCTGTGCAAATTTCACAAGACACAGGAGCACTCGTTTTCTCACCAAGGAATGACTACTGTCTCCACATGTCAATTACAGAGTGTAGTAGATTGAATGTACGCCCCCCCCCCAAATTCATGTCCGCCTACAACTTCAGAATATGACCTTATTTGGAAATAGGGTCTTTGCAAGTGTAATCACTTTAGAACCTTGAGATGAAACCATTCCAGATTATGATGGGTCCAAATCATGAGTGTCTCTATAAGAGAGACAGAGGCAGAGATAGAGTCATGCAGCAGGAGAACAGGGAATGCCAGGGATTCCTTGGAGACTCCATTTAAAACGGCCTTCTGAACTTTGAGAGACTATGTGTTATTTTAAGTTACTCCATGTGGAATACTTCATCATGGCAGCTTAGGAAACTAATACACAGAGAAATAGTCAACCTTAGTATGATCAAACCTGCCCTTCACATTCTACCACCCCCTTTCATCTAACCTCAGATTCCTGGAAACTAATCTTCTTGTTAGAAGTTGATGAAGGCTATAAAATAGTTAAGAAGATCACCTTTAGAATCAGACTGTATGCCACAAATGTGACTGTGTCATTAAGTTGCAGGATGCCTTGCTTCCTTTTCTGTTAAGGACGAGCAGTGCATTCCCTATTAATGAGATGATTCTGAAAATTCAGTGAGAAACTATGTACAAGGGCACCTTGAAATATTTGAAAACCACCTCGTATATCTAAATTAACTCTGGAATGGAGACCCATGTCAGAGTGACATAATGCAAAAAAGAAACTTTTATCAAATCAAATGCTAATAATCTCAAAGGCTATTAAGTTAATCATTCTTGGTCACACATTGAAATTATCTAGAGATATTTTTAAACCTATGGATCCCACCCCCAAACTAGTCTCTGGGGGTGGAAGAGTCATTGGTATTTTTTTTAAGTCTCTGTTGTGTAGGCTTTCGTTTTTATTTCCGTTTTACAAGACGTGCTTCTTTTAATAGATTAAATCTACTGGTGTCTTCCAATAATTTCCTTCCCTCCTGTCACACCATAGACAATGCGATAAAAGAACAAAAGTTCAGACACAGAAAAACAGTCATGCTCTAGCGACTTTTGCAAATATCCCTAATAGCACAGACACTTGGTGGACAAGGCACCACTGAATAAGACCTTCATCTCCATGACAGATTTCACAGTTAAGATGACTGAAAATAAATCCTTCTACTTCAGTACCTGGGTATGAGAGGTGATCATTTATTTCACTATGGTGTCTGCTGTTTTGTTGTTGATGTTGTGCATGCCTGCGAATGCATGCCCATGTGTAGATTTGTGTATGAACATGTACTCACATTAGTGGTGCCTGATGTTATTATTTTCTGTCTATCCCTGTTAATTTAGGTGTTCCTGTGCCTAACCACACAAAACCTTCTGGTAATGCAGCATTGCAAAGTCCCTTAACAAAATCCATACTTTGCTTTTTTAGTGAAGGGGCATTGTCTTCCCTTCTCAAGTATATGTAACAAATAAGTCATTTCTGTAGTCATGGTGCACCACAATGCATCCAAAAATAAATATTAGTAAAGAAGATAGCTTTGAATCTCAAATATAGAGCAAACCTTCTTCAAGAGGAATGCTGGCAATGTCCTTGGTGATAGAGTTGCTTGTTGCCATGGGAATGAGCTGAGTGGAAACAATGGCCTTAGACACCAATTCCATGCTCATATATTTCCCTGCTAAAACTCTGGGGAAGAGAAAACTCAAGATGAAAGGAACATAAGTCGTCTGTTATGCGACTGAGGCATTACAAGATTTCTATCTGAAAATTGTTATTTTTAGCTGTCTACAAACTGCAGAAAAGCAAAACGAGAGAAAATGACAATAAAGCACCTAATTTGCAATCTCATTAAGTCCTGAAGAATAATGTACAGGATAATGAAACTCACTGAAGACACCAGTAGACTTCTCATTTTTATGTCTAACTCTACCCCATGACAAGTAGTACTAAACTTTGCTGTTCTCCCAATTACAGAGCCTGAAGGCACTAGTCTAGCCAATCCATCATTGCTTGCCTTCGTGCACACTTTGTCTTAATCTGTGTTTTAAATAAGCATACTAAGGACTAAACTGTCTAGTTCTGCTGCAACAGAAATTGAATCAGAAAGCCAAGCCATTCCAACTTGCTATGCCTCTATTGCTTTTCTCAGAGCTCATGTCCAGAAGTTGAGGTAAAAGTTGGCCTGCTCAGCATCACACAGATGCTAGGAGAGGTCATTACCAAGGACTAGAGAGAGAGTTTTGTTATGAATTCATAGGACTGGATGGCCACTGACCACCTCCTCTGGCCATCCTGCACTTTAGGAAGGTTCACCCTTTTCCAAAAGTTGCTGAGTTCTGGATATTATTTAAAAATAAATAAATAAATTTGCCAACTTTCAATCATTTTAACCTATAAAAATGGCATGTTTACTTAATATACAGTAGAACCTCTGTCAGTTGACTACCCAGGGACTGTAACAAACTGGTCAACATATGGAAGTGATCAAAAAAGGAACTAGGCCTACTGAACTGATACATACATGTGGAACATGTCCAGTGTATGAAAATTAGGTCTACTTAGGGACGTGGTCAGTACAGGGAGGTGGTCAACTATGGAGGTTTTATTATATTTTCTCCTCCATCTTACAGCCTTGAAGAGGTTGAATCCTGATTGTGACTTGAGCAGTCCAACTCCAGAACTTAACCAACCTGGGTTCTATGGTGCTCAGGAGCCAGAAAGGACCTTAGGGAGCATCTAGGTTATTTTTCCTTCCCTCCCTTCTTTCCTTCCTTCCTTCCTTCCTTCCTTCCTTCCTTCCTTCCTTCCTTCCTTCTTTCTCTCTTTCTTTCTTTCCTTTCCTTTTTTTTTTTTCTTAGCACAGCAGCAAAATCCTCTTATCAAGTGAAACTTTATTTGGAATTGCTAGGAACAAATCAGTTGGAACAGAGCTACTGTGGTCTGCTTGCAGAAAGAAGGGGATCCCCTAAGACTTCTGACCCCACTGGGCCTTTCCACTCTTTCCAAATGGTGACCCACAGTTGTTTCCATGCTTCAAGGAGCACATTATGAACCAGCTCCAGGTCTTTGCTACTTTCAAAAAACCTGTGTAATGAGAGAATTTCCCCATGTCAATATATCCCCCTCTGTCAAGTCTAATATACGACTCTCCCTCAGTTCAATACTTGCACTGTCCAGTCCCACATGGGTTCTCTTGGCTTCATCAGCCGATTCTTTTTCTCCTGGAGCAGGAACTTCCCCTTTATGCTGAGAACTTAGCACAGTCACAGGTCTGAAGAAGTAAGGCAATATGAGGGTGAGTCTTGAGGAGGGCAAGCCTCATATTTCAGGGTATTTTTCTCAGGTCAAGTCTTGGAATGGTCCCCACACGAGGTAAAGTTGCTTTTTCCACCTTAATACAAGAAGAGAGAGGCTGCTTCTGCTGCTCCAGAGAATTCATAAGAATCTGAAAGTTCAAACATTTGTGGATTCATCCATCCAAATGTTGCCATCCCAAGTGTGCCTTATCAGAGCTCTCGGTTTTTTCCCCAGGAAACCTGTCACACCTGTGCATTCTATGTCCCTTAACTCTACCACATCGGCTTGATTTTAAGCACAATTTGCTGTGTAGCTTCAAAATAAGAGAATCTCCCTATCTTTCTTTATGGCTGAATAGTATTCCATGGGATATATATACCATAGTTTGTTTATCCATTCAATACTTGATGGACACTTCACCCAACAAATGCAAACAAGGTAACCTAATCACTAATCATATGTACCTATGTACCCTGAGTAATTGAACTAGGTCAACTGGGTTTGGGGAGCTGGGACCTCAACCCGCAACACCTACCACCCACTATTGTCTTGCTGAGATTATTAACATAGCTTCCAACTAAAAACCTTTTAGTCTATTTTTTCTCCACAGTCATCAGAATGATTGAAGAAATGTTTATATATGTGTGTAGGTGTGTATTTATATCTGTCTGCCAATATATCTGTGTGCATATAGTTGTTTCATGCTTCTACTTAAACCCTTTTGCCAGTGCCAAAATCCACTATCAATAAGTTCCTGTTACTACTTGGTGATTGTCCTGGAATCCAATCCTAAGGAGTACTTTGTAGAGCTATTTCCTGATATCAACTGGCTTATCTTAATTTCCCCCCAAAATCAGTGACTGAGTGTAGGGAGATAATTTACTTAAGAGCTGATTCCAGGGCAGAGGAATGGACCACCAGGAAGAGTGAAAAGGGGAGGAAACAACAAGATTATAGGTGAATTACTGACATTCCAAGTGTGACAACAGGAGTTCTGTTTCACCAGGACCTCCTGAGCAACACAGAAAGTGCCTCCCAAATTTGTCCCCTGGGAGACTAGAAGCAGAGAGCTTCCTTATTCACTCCATCACACTTTTTGTTAGTTATCTGGAAGTGCACAGCTAAATCTTACAGCCAATTAAGGTAAATTTACTGGCTAGTGTTAGCCATTATTCCAAGACACCAAGCCTGGAATCTAGGGAAAGGAAATATTATGTCAATTAAATAAATTTGGAAAACATCAGTAACTCTTGCTATAAACAGAGCAGCAAGATGGGCATGGTGGCTCACACCTGTAATCCCATCATTCTGAGAAGCCCAGATGAGAGGAAAAAAGAAAGGGAAGGGGACAGCCTCTGTATTGAACGTGGATCATAATAGCACTCTTTTCACAGAGATAGGATACACAGTAACAGCAGATACATTGGGGAAGAAGTTTCATTTTATTATGTAGAATTATTGTACCTGAAAAATAT
Organism: Loris lydekkerianus; assembly: GCA_963574355.1. NCBI lineage: Eukaryota > Metazoa > Chordata > Mammalia > Primates > Lorisidae > Loris > Loris lydekkerianus. The sequence continues at coordinate 25,989 of CAUYPK010049048.1, read as the reverse complement.
TTCAGTGGAGGTGAAAGAATTCCAGAATGAATCCTTTAGTCAAGGTCAAAGATTTTCCTGAAGCAAAGTGGATATGATCCTTGCTATGCAACTGCTGATTAGCTAATTTATTATGTCAGTTGCTTTGAAACAGAGATTTATAAGGTGTTTCCTATGTGCCAGGCATTGTGCTAGAAGCCAGGGGTAGGGTGGTGAATAAGACAAGATGAGATCCTTGCTCTCATAATGTTTATATTTACTTGGAGAAGGCTGATAGTAAAGAAGTTGATGAATAGAGTGCTCTGGAGAAATAAAATAGTGATGTGCTGGAGAATATTTGGGGACCCTACTTCACATTCAGAAGGTCTTTCTGAAATGATGGCATTTGAGACCAGAATCAAATGAACCAGTCACTGGAAGAGAAAGATCTAGAGCTGAGACAGGAAAAAGCTCCATGGGTATGAGCATAGAATAGGTGATAAGGGCAGCAAGCAGGCAGGGATCAGAGCTCCTAGGTCACGAGCAACATGCCAGGGAGTCTGGGTGTTAGGTGTAATCAGAGGCTGTCTGAAGGTTTTAAGTAGAAGCATGAAGCAACTATATGCACACAGATATATTGGCAGACAGATATAAATACACACATACACACATATATAAACATTTCTTCAATCATTCTGATGACTGTGAAGAAAAAATAGACTAAAAGGTTTTTAGTTGGAAGCTATGTTAATAATCTCAGCAAGACAATAGTGGGTGGTAGGTGTTGTGGGTTGGGGTCCCCAAACCCAGTTGACCTAGTTCAATTACTCAGCTGAGGTAGAAGGTTCAATGGCGGCACAGTGGTAACTAAAAGCAAAAGTGAGTGGAAATTGAAAATAAAATTGGAGTGGATCAGGCAGTGTGGACAGAAAGCAAAAGTAACCTACACAAGTTTCATAGTAACAAAGAGAGATTTTATTTAGGAAAGCAAAGAAAAGGTTCAGAACACTTCCAACTTGTTTGGGTCCCTCTCAAAGAGGAAGAAAGGTGAGAGAGCAGGAGATGCAAAGGCCTTCAAGGGTATAAACACTCTCCATTTGAAATTGGTTACAAGTCTCTCATTGGCCTCTCTGCACCTCCAGGAAGCATTGCCCTTTTCTATTGGTCATTTATGATCTCTTTCTATTGGTTACCTAGGTTACTTCATACCTACATTCTTAGGAGCCCTCCAGACTTACTGGTTCAGCTGGCCAAGTTTTCCTCTCCCCACCCTTGAAGTTCCTTTCTTAGGGTCCCTTCTCAATACGTAATAGAGGAAGGTGATTGACTTAGAAGCTGGAAGATTCCAGATGTGTCTGGGAAGAGATTCTAACAAGAGGTGGTCACAGATTTGATACGCAAGTGTGAGGGAAAGAGTGGAGAGGAGATGCCCACTGGGATTTTGACCTAAGTTTCTGGGGACATGGCCCTGCTGTTTAACAGGAAGGAGAAGACTGCTAAGGAGAATGTGGGGTTTAAAAATCAAGACTTTTTTTTACATAATCCTTTGACTTTAAACCTCTCTTATAATAGCAGAGAATACGTCAGGCATGTTTACGACTTGAGAGAAAGCATTATTTTGTAAATTGCAACAATGAGGGATTGCCATATTATGATTCCTTGACTATACCTTGAGGAAAGAACAGAATCTGTTTATCCCAGACTGAAAAATGAGTTCATAATCCATAAAGCTTTATTCTATCTGTGGAATATATTTTTCATCATTATTTAGAAACTGCTCAAGAAAGACAGAATTAATGAATGAATATTTTCTTACTCAGAAATTTATTTTAAATCTCAAGGTGTCAAAATGTTCTCTACCAAAAAATGGGGTAAAATCTGACACTGTTAACAAATGAACAAATATAGAAACCAGTGTTAATAGTTTTTTCCTCTTGCAACTTGGTTTTTCAAATAGCAGAATTATAACTCCTTAAATTGTCATGTTAAATTCCTCCTCACAACTAAATGTAATTGATGACACAGAGAAGTTAATTGAAACTAAAGAAATCCATTGTGATATTTCAACCTCCCAAAAGAAAAACCTCCTAATTTTGGTGATTGCTCCAACACACAGTTTCATTGTGAAAGCCTTTTGTTTTCACAATGGAGGGTGGTCTACCCTAGCATGTCAAGGACATAGAACAAGCTCAGAAGCATATCTTCACTGAGCAAATAAAAGAATTAGCCAATTAGAAGTTAAAAGGGAGAATGGGACCTAGGAGTCAAAATCCAGTGAAGATGATACAAGGGTAAATGCTGGAATTTCTTTTGATTTGGTGAATGAGCCAAGTTAGAGTATTAATTGGTTTATCTTTGTGTAGTGGCCTATGAGTGATTTTCTTTTAAAATAATTCCAGATAGATTGGTATTTCTCCTCCTTGAGAGGCCAGTTGAAAATTTGAGCACAGGAGGGAATCTATGAATGTGTAAACAAAGAAAAATATCCCTAGTGTGATGGAGCTGCAGCAGGAAGACTGGTATGAAAAGAAAAATTTGGAATAAACGTCTAGGATTATAACCTAAATCTTTTACCATGTGTCTCCCTACTGCTCTGTCTGAAGGAAAAAAAGCCCCACTTATACTGTCCACTGACACTTAACCCAAATATGATGACAAGGAAGTTGGAATAATGCAAATTCAGTATATTATTTAGGCCTACGTAAGTACTGTGATTTATATACTCTCCTGGCCCCATGTGTTTTAACTGGATTATATTTTATGAAGAAAAAATCAGAATAAATTTTGTCCCAATTATGGATATACTCATGAAAGATACTGGGCAGAAAATCTAAAATCTGGACTCTCCAGCTTGCAAAGTCAAATTACTTATACTATATATGCTGACCAATAGCAGGTATTATCTTCTCTGTCTTCTAAACAAAACAGATAAAGAGAACTTTAAGAATATAGGACCTTAATATTAGCTACTGAGCTAAACATCTAAGCATTGAATGGTTACAATGCCCTTGAGATTTTATTTGAATAACATTCTATTCAGCTGTGTCTCATTACTTTGTTCAGAGATAAGAGCTGCTGTACAATACTCATATGAAAGCTATTATTATCCTTTCCTATGTAAATGGTTTGTTTTATCCATCGAGTAATTGTGAACTCCTGAAATGTGAAGTGCTGAAATTTGTGGCTACATAAATCAAAGACAGATTAAAGGACTTGAAAGTAATGTACTAGGAATTGGTAGTGTATTTGTTCATTTTAGCAATTCTAAACTCTAAATATTTATATCGCTATATTTTATGAGGAGACTGTACAGAAGAGATAACAATATTTATGTGGTACATTTGGAAATCAACAAATTTAGTCACAAAAAATCCGTACAGCAGCATCAACTCTATAAAACAACACACAACAAATGAACTACAGTCATCTCTTGGTACCTGGAGGGAATTGGTTCCAGGACCACCCTCAGACAGCAAAATCCATACATGCTCTGGCCCTTGATGTAAAATGTTGTAGTATTTGCATATAACCTCTGTACATCCTTCTGCTCACTTTAAATCATCTCTAGATTACATTTAATACCTGACTCAATGTAAATGCTATGTTAATAGTTGTTATACTGCATTGTTTAGGGCAGGGGTCCTCAAACTGTGGCCCACGGGCCACATGAGGCCGGGTGATTATATTTGCTCCTGTTTTTTTTACTTCAAAATAAGATATGTGCAGTGTGCATAGGAAATTTGTTCATAGTTTTTTTTTTTTTTTTAAACTATAGTCTCACCCTCCAACAGTCTGAAGGACAGTGAATTGCCCCCCTGTTTAAAAAGTTTGAGGACGCCTGGTTTAGGGAATAATGACAAGGAAGAAAAGTCTGTTTAATACAGACATAATTGTTCCCAAATATTTTCATTATAGTTGGTTGAATCCATGGATATAGAGGATTGACTGTACATATGTCATATATATATATATATATTTATACATATGTATTATCATATGTGTATATATACTTATATATATGTGTGTGTATATTTATTTTTTCTAGTCTAGGCCTATGAACATTTAAAGAACTTAGAACCTAGGAATCCGTTTATGCCTACTGGCACCAGGATGCCAGTAACATGCTCACTATGACAAAGACAAAAGTCAAAATGCCTATCATTGCTTCCTCACAAGTTCCTTCAGGACTTAAATCAACTATGACCTAAACATATTTCTGGCTTCCTTTCTTTTGTTGGCAAGACAATGCTAAAATTCCTGTGGGGGAAATGGAAGGCTGCCAAATTTAGAACCAGTAGGTATTATGTATAACTTTAAGATCTACTAGAAACAGATATGCTTTGGTTTCCCCAATAGCCAAATGAGGATTAATGAGGAATGATATAAAACCATGTAAAGACATTCCCCTTTATTGGCATAAAGTGTCTTAATTAGGAAATGTAACACTCAAGACTTTGCTAAGCTTCAAGTCCTTACCCCTAAGATAACACTAAATAAATAACATCGATTCTATAGTTTAGGACCAAAGATGTAGTTTTTCACTTAAATTTTAAGAATTTTATTAACCTACAAGCTGAAATTGAGGAAATCTAGTAAGAACAAATTCATACCATTTCTTAAGGAAAAAAGAAGGAGGAGGAGGAAGGAGGGGAAGGGAAGAGAAGGCAGGGGAGCAAAGAAGGAATGGAAGAAAAAGCAAAGAGAAAAAATTGACTTACAAATAAAAATAAAGCTGCCTTGCAATTATTAACTTAGAAATGCTATTGTGTATTTCTACGAGCTTTACAGAGGTATAATTCCATAAAATAAACTACACATATTCAAAACATACAGTTTAAGTTCTGACATATGCTTAATAAGGGAAATCATCACCGTGATCAAGATAATAAACACATACGTAATCCCCCAAAGTGTCTTGTGGCACCTTGTAAGCTCATCCTTTCTCCTCCATACTGCCCCCAGACAACCCCTGACCGTGCTCTGTCACTATTCATTAGCTTGCAGTTCCAAAAATTTGTACTGCTGGACATGCAGTATGTACTTTTTGTCTGACTTTTTTTAATCATCATAATTATTTTAAGAGCTGGTAGTTGGTGTCTCTGAAAGAATTAGTCCAGTTTTTGCAGTTGTAGAATTTATAGGCATATAAAGTCTTCATAACATTTCCTTATTATCCTTTTAATATCTTTAAATTCTGGATTGATATTCGTTTCTAACTCTTGCTACTGGTAATTTTTGTCTTTTTTTTTCCTCGTCTGTTTGATTAGAGGTTTATTAATTGCATTGATCTCCACTCCCCCAAAAAACTTTTGATTTCATCAATTTTCTCTATTATTTTTTATTTCATGGGTTTCTGCTCTAACATTTATTATTTTCTTTATTCCACATTTAATTACACTTTTCTTTTTCTGGTTTCTCAAGATAGAAACTAAGGTCTTTGGTTTAAGATATTTCTTTTTTTCTAATACAGGTGATAACCTCTATAAATTTCCTTGTCGGTATGGCTTTCGTGTTATCCCATGGTTTTTTGTTTTTGTTTTTGTCTCATTCTCTCACCCAGGATGGAGCGCAGTGGCCTCATCATAGCTCAATGTAACCTCAAACTTCTGGGCTCATGTGATCCTCCTGATTTAGCCTCTCAAGTAAGAAGCTTGGGCTTATAGGCATGCATCACCACATCATACTAATTTTTTCCTTTTTTTTTTTGCAATTTTTTTTGGCCGGGGCTGGGTTTGAACCCACCACTTCCAGCATATGGTGCTGGTGCCCTACTCCTTTGAGCCACAGGCACTGCCCTAATTTTTTCCATTTTTTGTAGAGACCAGCGTCTTGCTCTTCCACAGACCAGCCGCAAAGTCCTCCCTCCTCAACCTTCCAAAATGCCAGTCTTATAGGCATGAGCCGCCATGACCATCCATATCACATGAATTTTGACAAATTGATATTTAAGTTCAAAATTCTTTCTAATTTCCTTTTTGATTTTTTTCTTTGACTAATGACTTATTTAGAAGTGAGTTATTTTCAAATATTTGAAGATTTTACAGAGATGTGTTATTTTCTAATTTAATTCCCTTATAATCAAAGAACATGCTTCTACAATTTTGAATTATTTTAAATTTGTTGAGACTTGTTTTAAGACCCAGAATATGGTCTATCTTGGTAACTCTTTCATGTACACTTGAAAAAAACATGTATTCTGTTGTTGATGGATGTAGTGTTCTATAAATGTTAATTATGTTAAGGTGGTAGATCATATAATTTAAATCTTTGATATCCGTAATAATTTTCTGTCTACCTTTTCTCTCAGTTATTGATAAATAAGTATTGAAATTTTTGGCTATAATCATGTAATTTTGTATTTCTCCTGGGAATCCATGGCTTACTTTCATGTAGGTGATATTAGGTGAACAAATATTTAGGATTACTGCATCTTCTTGGTTAAGTTTCACTTAATCACTTTTCAATAACTTTCTTTATTCCTGATAAAATTCGTGCTCTGAAATCTACTTCATCTGATATTAATGTAGCCACTATAGATTTCTTTTGATTAATGTTATCATGGTATACATTTTCCCATCCTTTTAACCTGTTTGTGTCCTTATATTTGAAGTGTGCTTCTTCTAAGTAGCATGTTGTTTGGTCTTTTTATTTTATTCAGTGTGACAAGTTCTGCCCTTAAATTGCAGTATTTATATAATTTACATTTAATGTGACTGTTGATAACGGTTATATTTTTAAGACGATCTTTTTGCTATTTGTGTTCTATTTTCTAATATATTCTTTTTTTTCCTGTTTGTCTATTTCTGCCCTTTTAAGATGAATTAAATAAATTTTTATGATTCAATGTTATCTCCTTTATTGACATATTTGCTTTGTTGTCTCAGTGGTTAGCTTAGAGTTTACTTTATTTTATTTTATTTTACTTTATTTTGAGACAGAGCCTCAAGCTGTTGCCCTGGGTAGAGTGCTGTAGCATCACAGCTCACAGCAACCTCCAACTCTTAGGCTTAAACAATTCTCTTGCCTCAGTCTCCCAAGTAGCTGGGACTACAGGCACCCACCTCAGCACCCGGCTATTTTTTGGTTGTAGTTGTCATTGTTGTTTGGCAGGCCTGGGCTAGATTTTTAACTTGCCAGCTCTGGTGTATGCGGCTGATGCCTGTGCACTTAAGCTACAGGTGCCAAGCCTAACTTAGAGTTTAGAGACTACTCTTTAACTTACTACAATCTACCTTCAATAGCCAGCCATGGTAGCTCATGCCTATAGCCCTAGCTACTTGGGAGTCTGAGGCAAGAGGATTACTCAAGCCCTGAGTTTGAAGTTGCTGTGAACTATGACATAATAGCACTCTACACAGGGTGACAGAGTAAGACTAAAAAATCTACCTTCATACGTTATATTATACTACCTCACATGTGGTATTGAAATCTTTCTCTCCTACCAACTTGGTGTTATTCTTATCCTATGTTTTCTTTTTGCATGTGTTACAAATTCCACATTACCTTGTTATCTTTGTTTAAACAATTATTTTTAAGACATTTAAGCAGTACATTTTTATATAAACAGTTTTCCCTTCGTATCTTCACAGGATTGGTTCCAGGACACCCTCCCCCCTGCAGATTCCAAAGCCTGCAGATGCTCAAATTCCTTATATATAATGGCATAGCATTTGCATATAATCTACATTCATCCTTTCATATATTTTAAATCATCTCTATGTTACTTATAATACCTAATGCAATGTAACTGCTATGTAGATAGTTTTGTACTGTATTATTTATTTTTTTATGGTTGAGTACTATTTTTATTGGCTTTTTTCTAAAGTTTTCAGTCTGATGCAGAACCTGAAAATTTGAGGGAGCGCTATACTGACCTATGCAGTTATTCGTGTTCTTTGTACTTTTACACAGATTTATACTTTTATCTGCCATCATTTTCCTTCAGCTGGAGGGATTTCCTTTAATATTTCTTGTAATGTGAATCTACTGATGATGAATTCAGCTTCTGAAATGTTTTGTATAACCTTCCTATTGGTTATTCAAGGATTCAACTTCAAATGAATTAATGCTGCAGTGAACATTTGTGTACATACAAGTTTATGTGTGGATCTATGTTTTCATCTTCAAAGATTCATCTTCACTGGGTATGGAATTCTAGAGTTACAGTTTTTGCTTCAGTCCCTTAAAGAAGTTGCTCCACTGTCATCTAACTTACATGGTTTACACTAAGAAATCCAATGTCTTTCTTATTTTACCTGTCTTTTCATTATCTGCTCTTGAGATTGTCTCATTATTACTACTTCTGAACAATCTGACTATTCTGTGGCTTGCTTGTTGCTATGGTTTGAATATGTTCCCCAAAGTCATGTGTTGAAAACCTAATCCCTAGTGCCACAGTGTTGAGAAATGGAGCCTTAGGAGGTGATTGGGTCACGAAGGCTCCACTCTAATGAAGATATTATCAAAGAAGTGGCTTAGTTATCTCTGGAGTAGCTCTGTCACAAAAGCAATATCTCCTTTACAGAGATGCCTTACCCTTCTGCCTTATGCCTTTCTGCCATGGGACAACCCTGACCAGATGCTGGAGCCATGCTCTTAGATTTCCCAGCCTCCAGAACTGTTAGCCAAATAAACTTCTGTTTATAAATTACCCAAGTCTGTGGTATTCTGTCTGTTATCCTTGGAATTTTTTAGAATTCTTAGATCTGCGGGTTTATAGTTTTTGTTATAAAATGAGAATCTTCTCAGCCATTATTTCATCAAATATTATTCTTTCCTGCCTTTCTCTCCAGTTCATATATACTGGACTTCCTAAAGTTATTTCACTATTCACGGATACTCTGTTCATTATAGAAATTCTCCTTTCTGTTTCTTTTTTTACAACCCTTTTTACTGATATACTTTACATACTATAAAATTCACCCTTTAAAGGTTACAGTTCAATAACTTTTAGTATATTCACACAGTAGTGTAACTATCACCATTATTTCTCATTCCAGAACATTTTTATCAAAACTTATAAGAAAATTCATACTTAATAGAAATCATTCCGCATTATCCCTCCTTCTGGCCCCTGGCAACCATTAGTGGACTTTTTGTCTTAGACACAGATCTGCCTTTTCTGGACATTTCATACCAATAGAATGATACATGTGGCCTTTGTGCCTGACTTCCTTCACTTTGCATGTTTTCAGGGTTTATCCATGTTGTACCACATGTGTACTTCCTTTATTTTTATTGTTGAATAATCCATTGTATGAATACATGATTTTTGTTTATCCCTTCATCAGTTAATGAACATTTGTACTGTTTCCATTTGGGGGGTATTATGATTAATGCTGCTGTGAACATTTGTGTACAAGTTTGTGTAGGTATATGTTTTCATTTCTCTTGGGTATCAACCTGGGAGTAGAACTGCTGGGTCATGTGGTAACCCTATACTTAAACTTTTGTGGAAATGCCAAGCTGTTTTCCACAGCAGGTGTACCATTTTACATTCCTACCACCACTATAGGATGGTTCCAATTTCTCCACATCCTCACTAACACCTGTTATTTTCTGTCTTTTTTATTATAACCAGCTTATTTGATGTGACGTCCTATCTCATTGTGGCTTTCAATTGTGTTTTCTAAGTGGTTAATGATGTTGAACATATTTCAGTGTGCTTAATTTTTCCACACGCTTTTTCCCATTTTTGGAACCTTTAAATTGAGTGTCTTTTTATTAAGTTGTAATAGTTTTTATGAAGTCTGGAGGCCAGTCTCTTAGTAAGCATACCTATTCAGTGGGTTGTCTTTTCACTTTCTTGATGGTATCCTTTGGAGTAAAAAAGTTTTTAGTAATCAATAAACATATTTATATACATTCAGTCTCACTAGAGATTAAGGATAAATAGAAATAAGAATTTTTTAACCTAGTTAGATTGGCAGCTGAAAATAAGAAAAATTAAATTTATTATCAGAGAATCTTGAGCATTCTTATAAAGTTCTGGTGGGAATTTAAATTGAAAAACTTTTCTAGAGACCATTTGACAATGTATCTCAAAATTGCTAAGAAAAACTGTCATCCTTTGACTTAAAAATTCTACTTCTAGAAATTTATCCTATGGAAAATGTTGAACAACTTTGCAAAAATGGATTTTATCATTGCAATGTTTGTATAACAGGGAATGGGAAGAGGATAGTTTAACAGTAATGGATTGGTTAAATAAATTATGGTAAGCCACATGATAAGACACTATGTAATTATTATAAATGATAATCTTCATCAAGGATCACCACCTAACATGTCCACGGGGGCCAAGTATAACATAAACACATGAAGAGGTTCTCTAGAAAACTGGTCAGCATATTTCCCCTTTTGGAGATGGCGGCTCCCCTTAATTGATACCAAGTAAAAAGTATGTGTGTGCTGGTTGTGAGGTGGAGATATGGTGATTTCTTATACTGTCAAAGTGGCCAATATTTTAAAAGAAGTAAATTTAATTTTATGTGATATTTTCCGACTTTCAAAAGGTATCTATCGCTTAAACATTTTTTCAAAAACATTCTGTGGCCCCATAAAACGTCATTTTATGGACTAGATTCAGTTCAAAGGCTAGGAGCTCTAATGTACATATAAATTTACTGACATGGAAATATATCCATGATATATTTTTGAAGTCTTAAAAATTCTATTAAATTTTATGTAACATGAACTCATTATTGTTAAAAAATGAAAGCATATTTACATATATAAGCTCTAAACAGTGCTGGAAGAGATACAAATTAAAATGTTAATACTGGGTGATTTTTATTTTCATTTGTATACATTTTTTCTCTATTTTTGTATTTTTATATGGATCATCAATGTTTTGTTTTCAGAAAAAAGGTGACACAGCTTTTTGTAATTTTGGTTATAAAGGAAAGAGTTAATAGTCTGGTTTAAAATTCTGAGAATAAATTTAAAATCAAAATCACTAAATAAATCCTTTTGCACATAAAATCAGACAGAGCTGAGTTCAAAAACCAATTCTTCCACTTTCTACAGGTGAGCTTTCTGGCCTGTAAAAGGTCAGTGATAACACCTACCATCTCCACCTCAAATCCCCTTGGGGGTATAAAAATGAATAAGTTAACATAGAATTAATTTGTACAACACTGCCTTCGTAGTATCACCAAAAGCTAAGTGGATGGAAGGGCTTTTTCTACTGCAGTTAAAATCTGGAAAGGAGATAGACACTGGCAGAATGTAACAATGAGTGGAACCATAATAAACAAAAGATTTTGCTTGTTTTTGGTATTCTATCTGGAGGCAAGAGCATCCTAGGGACCTTTACCCTTGCACCTCCTTCACTCTCAGAATCCACAGCTCCCCCTGCTGACATCTCCCTCACCATTTAGCAACAACACCCACAGGAATGGAGCAGAGAATGACTGACATCCATTGCCAGAAGTAGCATCTGATGAAGTGGAGCAATCTCACGTCGTTGAGAATATCTGGGTAGATCATAAGTGTGAGTGGAGCTCTACATGGAACAAACAAGGAAGGCTATATCCAAAGATTGAATTTGATCCTGAAGTAAACAAATGTATAAATATTCTTTGAAAGCTTACCACCCTTTACCTTCCCACACCTATCCACCATCACCAGGAAAGGCATGAATTTACCCAAGTGGAATTCAAGGTGAAGCGGTCCACAAGTAAAAGCAACCAATTGGCTGGTGTAAGGCAGGCTTTGTTTCTGTCTGTTCCATCTCTCTGTCATCACAAAGGACTCAGACATCTGCATTCCACTATTCTTTCTACCAGCAGATTAAGTATAAGGGAGGACAAAGAAATTGGGGGGGCATTTTAATTCCACTGGAAACTTGCCTTCAAATGACTTCAGGTACCTTCTCCACGAGTGCCCAGTTTTAAACCCAGGTAATAATTTCCTCATTTCTGGTCTATAGACATAGCATGCTCTCTAAGATATTTTTGGCATAATAACCCATTTTTGTTATCTTCCTTTTTTCAATTAACTCCCAACAAAAGAGAACAATAAAAGTGCTTTGTCATATTTTACTCTTTCAGTAATGTGCAACAAGAACATAATAGTGTTAAGAAGTCAGAAATAACACAGAAGCTATAGAAGATGTTTTATATTTGCAAAATTTCAACAATTATCTTCTCTAGATTCCCCAAATTAGCATATTTGTTAATCAAATTAATTAAGAAGCTTTTCAAAATAAAAGCAGTTTTAAATAAATATATTCTTTCCTAATCATAGAACATTTAGCTCTGTTAGAGGTAACAAACAACACACTCAAGTACTTCATGAAGACATTAGGGTAAAAATGATCTAGATGCAATTACGAATGCGCCCTAATTAGTCATTTGTTTCTTTTTGTGTGTATGTTTTTCTGTATGTGTTAAAATTATATCATAGATCTTGATAATCAATTAGTTCTTAAATCATCACAAAGATGTTGTGTGACCCACAGAATTTATATCAACTCAATATGATGATATGATAGTTTGAACAATATCTTTACATTTAAATTTAATTTCCCAATCAAATCTAAGGCCTTTTAGTTGCCCATATCTGTTATAGAAAATAAATGCTAGACTCCTAGTTTGCAAAAATGAGACCTTCCTACAAATCTTGAAACTGATACCAATATCACATCAAAATTCTAGTAACAGCAGAGCTTTTAGTATGTTTCAGAATTCTACATATGTAGACATAAATTCCCTTATGGTCAGCTTTCCATTAAAATTGTGTTCTTAGTAAATGACTACAGAAAATTTCCTAAAAATTATTTTATTTCATAAATATTTTAAAGAGTTTATTAACTGAAAAAAATGACTTTTCTGATCTTTCCAGAAATTCTGATCATCTCTTTAATTTTTTTTTTCACTTTTATTTCTACTGTGATTCTTAGGAATTTTTCTAATCTATATTCAATCTATCAAAACATCTATGCTTTGATAAATTTGGCTTCCTTCAATAATAAGCTATGCTAAGATCTCTAAATGAAAATGACAAAGGCAGAGAAGTAAAATTAAACACAGCAACAGGTTACACGAAGTGCTTTTAGAATTTCAGATGAACGCATTTGTCCCAAAATGATAGAAATAAAGGAATAATTTACTGGATGAATAATGCAATGCAGAATAGATTTAAACAGGCTTTCTCTCACTCACTCTCTCTCACGGACACACACTTCTACACACATCCACACATAGGTGTTGACACATGTCTCAGAATTTAAAACACTGCTACTAAAAGGCTTTAACTTAGATAAATTAACTACACTAAAATACTGACATTGTGAAAATATCTAAGTCCAAAACCCCATAGAGGGCTTTTTGTGTGTGAACTTCTAAAAAACTTAAAACAGCAAGAAACCAGAGTCCTTGACAAGTAGGAGGGTTCCCCCGGCGATGCCGGGCGGGTCACAGCTTCCCGTTCTCCTCACCACCCTCCTTCTCCTCTATGGCTTCCAGGCTGCGCTTGCTCTTGGCCTCAGCAGCACTGCTGGGGGCTTTGCTCAGTCCACAAGACAAGCACGCCAGCTGGATCTGCTTCATGTTTTCTATAGCTTCATGCTTGGCGTTCTTCAACAGATCTCCTTGGCCCTGCAAACAGGAAAAACAGACACCAAAGAAGAAAGTTAAGGGCGGGGCACATCCTGAGTGACGTTGTGCTAGAGCCTTGGTGCCATTGCTAAATGAGGAAACAGACCCAGACTTTTCCAAGGGTTAATCCAAGGTTCTTTTCTGACATTATCAAGACACTTTGTTCTTTAAGCCAGAGTCCTCAACTTGAACCTGATCTGGCCCTGTGGCTGTTATCAGTCCCTTGAGATTCCTGTCATGGGGGACCCTCCTCTTTATATGCTGAGGAAAGTCAACTCTTCACAACCCTGGTTTACAACTTTGCACACTTCTACAATTCCTACCTCACCCAGACCCAGATTTTCTAGGCTTGGGAGAAAAGGTAGGAAGTTTTTCCTTAAAGTAATAAAAACAGGCCAGTGGTTGTGGCTCACACCTATAATCCTAGTACTGTGGGAGGCCAAGGCAGGTGAGAGCGCAGGAGTCTGAGACCAGCCTGAGCAAGAGTGAGAGCCTGTCTCTACTAAAAAAACAAAAATTAGCCAGGCATTGTGATGGACGCCTGTAGTCCCAGCTACTAAGAAGGCTGAGGCAAGAGGATTGCTTGAGCCCAGGAGTTTGAGGTCTCTGTGAGCTATGACGCCAAGGTACTCTAGCCTGGGGCAATAGAGAGAGATTCTGTCTCAGACAAACAAACAAACAAAAACAAGAAATAAAAATAAAATCAGCTATTCAGTATACAAGCGCTTATCCAGCAATGTATCTTCTGTGAGGTAAATCACACACCCTTACGCTTGGTGAGCTGGTTTTTAATATATTGGGTTATCTTTGCAATCTGCCTATTGCTAAACTGTTAGTTACCCACATTCCTTCTGTCACGTCCACCATCTTCAGGGCAATGTTCCCATCTGGCTGATGGAGAAAAGTCTCCAAAGGCTCAACATGTCAATCAAAACAAAAAAGTAAATGAGGATTGCAGAACGCATTAGCTGTCATTTACACTAGTGCCCAACTGAGAGTTTTATTTCTTATTTTAGCTCATTGTTACCATGATCAAGTGTACATGCTGATAGTGGCCCGGGGGCTGAAGGACAGAGTGTGAGGAACCAGGAATGTTTCTATAGTGTACAGACAGAGAGGAAGCGATTTCTTCTCTCTTTCTCTCCTCTCTTCATTCTCATGGCAATGCCTGAGAGTATGACCTTGAAACTAAAGGACAACATGGGAGGATACGGAGGTTACACTGATTGCTGGACGGTCTCTATAATGCAGAAGCTCGGGGAAAGGATAATTCACTTATTTTATGCAAGGTATTCCATGATGCACTATTATATCTTTTTAATTTGATGAATGGTTCCTTAAGGTGTATGAAGGAACATGTATTTTAAAACACCTTGTAATATTTCATTTCACAGAATCTAGACGGGCACTTTCCAAGTCTATCCTATGTAATGACAGCTAAATCTTTCTAATAGTCTTTAACTGTACAGGATGAATAGACATCTGGGCTTCACCCAATGTTTGTGTTAAAGTGAACTTTCCTTCAAGTACCTCATTCATGACACATGATTTTGGAAGAAGAGTTGGAGACCGTATCATTTAGCCTTTTCGTGAAGAGAAAGCAAGTTGAGACTGATGAGGTTAAATGACTGGTCCAAGGTGACGGGATGGGGGGCTGAAGCTCAGGTCTTCACCTCCTGGAGTGGTGCTCTGTCCCACACATATGTTTATAATCTAGTCTAACACTGAAGACCCTAGCAGAGAGAGACACGTTTCCTAAGGAAAAATATTCACTTCACAAGCAGAATTTGGGGAATCTATTCTTAATAGTACAGACATGATCAGTGAGTCCCCTCTGGACACTGCAAGTGATGTCACACCCACTCAGAGAACACAACTCTTAGGCAACAGTAATAACACAACAGCATAGTGCTCTCTCGCTGCCACTCTCTAGGCTTTATGTTCTTTCATTCAGTCATCACAACACTCCGGTAAGGCAAGTACTTTTATCATTTTCACTTTACCATTAGAAAACTGAGGCCCAGAGCAAATGACCTTTCCAAAGCTGCACAGCTTGAAGTCCAGCAGTTGGCCCCAGTGGTCTTAACTACTACATTACACAGCATCTCGGAAAGGCAAAGCATGCACTCTCCACAAAGCACGTGAAAGCCTCCTGTTGACTGTTACCCATGGAAACAACACAGATACCAAGGAAAGCCTTGCCATGTGGCACAGCCTGGCAGAACTTAGAAACGGATCTAGAGTCAAGAGGACAAGACGCACCAAGAATACACTGAGAGGGAAAAGTATCGTTAACCAGTTTTTCCCTCGGCCACTTTCTCTTCTGTACAATAGATACAAATAACCTTTGGTCTTCTTCACAGTTCTAAGATTAAAGAAAATATGTTTGGCTGTTTATGATCTCACTCATCACAAGAATAGGAATCACCATGCCATAAGGTGATCTGAAAAGCAGTTAACATTATCTACTGCTATAAAAAATATCTTTGTACTGTGTAAATTTTAATATGAATATAACTAACTTGTCTACAAAGGTCTGTTTTACAGATACATTTTGCTACTCTTTTTATAAATGAAAAATTCCTATAAATATAATTAATAGTGAGAGCATACCCATTTTCATTTTCAGAGTATTACTTCTAAGTGTTCCTTTTTCATTTACTTTTTAAATTTTCTTCAAGAATTCTGGAAGCACAACAGAAGAAAAACTGGAATCCTCCCTACTTGCAAGAGAATAGTGAAACACGCAAAAATTACCAAGTTGAATGCTACTAACACATCTTGTTCTCACATCCCCTTTACTATAGCAGGTTATGAAACGTATTTTAAAGCCGGAATGTCATCTCATTGGTTCTGAGATGTGGCATTCAAGCCTAAATGCCAGACTGTGCCAGTTCTGGTACACAGAAGTCAGTCTCTCTAGAAAACAATGACCAATTGGAGAAAACAGTTTGTACCAGTGCACAAGAACACAACTACATCATCTCCTGAGAACCCAGGAGACGACAGATACTGGCTGCATGACACAAGCAAAAAAAGAAAAAAAAAAAAAAAATAGGACCACCAAGTTCAACTATTAACTACTAAAGGAAGAGAAAAGGAAAGGCTATGTTTTGAACAGTGTACACTGAAACATTCATGTAAAAATCTGACTTCTTAAGAAGGAGGAATACTGATCATCTTTCTGTTCTATCATTCAAGGACTCACATACTGACTCTTTTCTTTGGATCCTCCCCATTAAGTTACCTAAACCAGAAACAATCCATTCTAGACAAAATTGTAGAGCAGGAGAAGTCGATGGTTAACAACCCCAATCCTCGCATTCCTTTTTAGAGCTGACTTTTTCCCCATTTTACCTGCAGCATTTTTCTCTAACCATCAGCAACCTCTCTGCCATCACAAACACCCCCACACTCCTCCTAACTGGGCAGCGTACACCAGATCTCCCTCCAAACATCTTTGTCCTGTGTATCATTTCCTTCAAGATGTATCAGATACAGAATTCAGATCAGCTAAGCCAGTTAAAGGCATTAGTCCGTAGTCTACATATCAGTATTTAAGGGGTATTATAAAAGTGCATTCTAAGAACATGCTTTAATCCTATTCTTTTCAAACAGAGGTCTTAGGGGAAGAAGAGGAAGGAGAGAAGCCAAGCAGAATTCATTTCACTTGGTGGTATATAAATTGAAACACCTCTCACAGACTAAAATAGGTCTGGGATTGTCTTGGCATGGAAAACAAATTTAACGTATAGTTTGGCCACTGAACGTTCAACTAGAAAGAAATGTCAAGCTGCTGCCAGCATTTCTGTGCTAACAGCCTCCTAGGGATTATAGTTTCCCTCTTCTGGTGCTAGCAATGCTGTAGGGGGAAAAAAAAAAAAAAAAAAAAAGGACTCTTTTAATGCAAAGGAAACAAAGGATACCAGAGAGCAGAGAGCGTCTCAGGCAGTCTAATGCCCAGGGAATAACAGGCACTAGCAGAAGCCCCAGCAGCAGCAGCCACCACTCAGCCTCCGCAGCTCTCAGGCTTCTGAATACATGATTCCATGGCAATTTCAACACATTTAAAAAGCAACACTTTGAATCATGGAAAACCATAGGGGTCATTATAGAAACTTTGAACCCCAAAGTTAGTGATGATCAATGAAAATTGAAAAAACAAACACTAAGCATTCTTTTCCAAATCTCCAATTGCATTACACTGAAATTAAAGTAGATCTAGAAATCAGGAAATATCTGATGCAATTTAGACTGCAAATCAGGCTGCTGTATCATAACACCACAATTTTGATTGGTGACTGACAATAAAACACTATCACAACACTAAACAACAGCTAACATTTCTTGAGCACTTAATATACTAAGTGTAAACCAATTTGCACACATTATCTCATTATATCATAACCAGAAAAGAGGCCAGAATTCTGAATGTAAATTATCTATTCATTATATGTGTTTACATCTATAAAAAAACATTTAGGATTTATGTTAATCCTGTTCGTACAAGAAACGCAACCCCTCACCACTCCTGTTTAAAAATAGCTTGGGCTAAAATATGGCATAGTCACTCACAAAAGACACCCCACGGTTCCTTCACACTGATATTCCCCATGAACTGCACTATCCCTTGTGATATTAGCACACAAAACAGCAGGAGAACAGCATAGCTGGTGCCCTCCTCACAGTGAAGGAAATGCGTGGGTTGTCTCAGAGCACACCACAAATATGTAAAGCAATTAGCTGGGACTGTGGGAATGGAACAACACTCACATATATACAACTACACACATAAACAAATGCAGCTCTGTCTCCAACTCATATGGGTAGCTTTGAGCACACACTCAATAGCAGACTGATTTCCCTGATATGCTTTCTGTGGGAGCATCTACATCCACAGCTAGAATCACCCACGACTGCACTGCAGTAAAAGTCAGCCACAGCCACCGCGGCAGGATAAGCAACTCCTGATTTGCTCCAGCCACCACCGATGGACCAGACTGTAGTGGGCCGTGCACCACTGCCATATCATTAGTTCAAAGGTCAGGCTTTTGGAGAACTTCTTTATCATTTAAAGAAGTTAAATGCTTTGTTCTAAAGAGGTAAAAAATAATGGTTACGATGTACTCCATTTGAGAAAACAGCAGATAAAAAATATTTTAATATCATGACAGATGTACTTCTCATAATGTTACATTTCTGGTATGTTGCTGTGTTGGGAATATTGGGTAAATCTATTCAAAGATGACCTGAGATTCTTGCTGTCTAGGATGAAAGCCCAGCTGTGAGGAAATGTATACAAGATGTTTACGAGAGTTACAAGTTGCAAAGGTATAGCCATCACGTATAAAATACTTCAACTGAACAAAAATAGAAATTTCTATTGCATTGATATTATTTTTCAACACCTTAGTGACTGAATATTTCAACTGCATTCTACTCACCAATTTTAAAGTGTATATGTAAGAAAAATGGATGACTCCATGAAAATGTATGAAAAATAGATAAACAATCGTAGAGTAGTTCTGGTCTAACAATCGTGGCTTGATGGAGCTTCGCCGGTTATTCTTCTGAAACTCTAAACTCAAAATAAAGGGAACTTTGCTTTTAAAATCTTTGTCATATAATGCAATTAAATATAATTTCTATAGGAGTATAAATGTAATTACATCTAACATGCTCACTCAAGCCATTAGATTTTATAATTTTATATAAGGCTCATTTTTTCAATTAGTTTTCTGACTGATACATTTTAGAATTGGTTATAAATGCCAATTAATTGAGCATTTCTGAAAACTATAGAAACAGAACATAAATAAGTCTTTTTAATTTCTGAGAATCCCTGTGAGAGGAAAAACACAATTAAATTCAAGAAGAAGGGGAAGAGGAGTGGGGAGGGGCTGAGTAAGCTCCTATCTAATGCATGCAATGCAGGGGTATATGGCACACCTCCTGGGTGAAGGACTCAAATACAACTTGGACTTTTCCCAACAAATGCAAACAATGCAAACTAATCATGTGTAGCCTTGTATTAATCTGGAATTTTTTAAAAAGATGTTTTATAACAATAACCAAAATTAAGATGGCGTGGCTATATTAACATTAGACAAAATAAACTTGAGACCAAAAAAAATCCGAGAATCTAGTTCCCAAAGAAAAATAATTTATAAAATATAGAAGGGTTTTTTTGGCAGGGGTGGGGAGACAGAGTCTCTCTTTGTTGCCTGGGCAGTGGTGCTATGCATGACCTCAACTCCTGGGCTCCAGCAATCTTGACAGATGCAGTAGTAGCCGCTACTGCATATGTGCACCATCAGACCTGACTACATTTTTCTATTTTTGGTAGAGACAGGGTGTCACTCTTGCTCAGGCTGATCTCCAACTACTGAGCTCAAGCAATCCTCCAGCCTCAGCCCTCAGAGTGCTCGGATTACGAGTGTGAGCCACCACCCCCAGCCATAAAGTATAAAAGATACTCTTTTTTAATTTTAAGAATAACTTAAAGTTTCAAAGAATCTTGATACAAAATCAGTTTATATTCTGGAAATATTTATAATAAAGTGTTCTAATTTCTAAAAAAAAAGAAAGGAATAACTTAATGCCAGGATCCTCACAAAATTATAAAATGCAGCAAATGGCATTGAATAAGTATAACTATATAAAAAGCTCTAAAAACTTTGAAGTCATTGTTAAAATTCAACATAATAAAAATAAATTTGAAAGTTAAATTTAAAAGATATTCTATTTGCCACATTTCTTTTCCAAATAACATTCTGCATTGTACAATTATCTTTCTCCTTAGAAAATGCTGACTAACAGAAAGTTAGTCAAGGAGTGAAGGACTTTAGTTAAAATAATTCACTATATCTTAAGCAGAAATCATTCCAAAAGGAATGAAGGACTTTAGTTAAAATAATTCACTATATCTTAAGCAGAAGTCTTTCATATTAACTATGTTTTAAAAAAATACTTAAGGCTGGGCGCAGTGGATCACACCTATAATCCCAGCACTCTGGGAGGCTGAGGCAGGTGGACTGTCTGAGCTGAAGAGTATGATATTAGTCTGAGCAAGAGTGAGAGCCTGTCTCTACTGAAAAGGAAAAACTGAGGGAAGAGGATCACTTGAGCCCAAGAGCTGGAGGTTTCTGTGAGCTATGATGCCATGGCACTCTACTAAGGGCAACAAAGTGAGACTCTGTCTCAACCCCCCCCCCCCAAATAACTTATTTATATATAGGAGACCACTTTTATGTCCTTGTATATGCAGAATACATAAATGAAGTAGTTTAATATTAAATAATACTCATGAATAAAATACTAATAATTAAATTAATAATAATCTAAATGCAACAACATTGACAACAGGTATTATTACTGGTGGGTAATATCTGCATTACCCACTAAACCTACTGCATTGAGGTGCACTTGTTGACCAGAGCTCAAAAACAAAATATGAAAATTTAATGTCTCAAATTCCCACTTAACTGGCCCTACTCTACTTTGTTCTAAGCTATGTGTATGTGGTGTATGTGAATTAAGACACACCCATCTCTCCCCTTTGCTATAGGAACAATAGTGATCTTCCTTAGGTAGCAATGAGGACTGGGCCTAAATTCTTGCTTTATTCATCTATCCATCAAGCAAATACTTACTATTTAGCCAACTTTGCCTTGAACACTCACTATATAGCCAACTTTGCCTTTGGCCTGTAGTTCTGAATTTTATCAAAACCAAGTCCTTTAAAACAAATATTTTGTAATGTTTCCTTTATTATCCCAAAATTTAATTCATGAATAATATTATGTATTTGTACATTAGTAAAAATTAAATATAGCACCTTATAAACCCTATAATATAAAGAACAAATAAGAGAATAGCTATTTAAAAAAAAATAGCATGTATTACAACTCACGAATGCAGAAACAATAGAGGTGCCTGTACTAAAGTTAATATGAATGCATTAAAAGATAAATAAGAACAGTCAGATGCCATTACACACAAAAGGTATATAGGAAAGTGATCATGCAAAAATAGACACAATTATGAAAACAAATAATGGCAATGGACCAGACTTATTTGCATTTAATAAAAGAAAGAAGAAAATAACCTTAATTAAGGTATAACATGCCAAGACAAGTACAGACTTTCACCACAGAGACAATACCCGAGAATCCCACAAGTGAGGCGGTGAACAATGTCCATACACCACAACAAACCCGCCAAGCCTTCAAAAGTACCTCAAAAGACTCTTTTTTGTGATTGATAATATTAGCTTTTATTCCTGGAACACAGTGGCACGCCTACCATAAATTGTCAATAATGACGAATAAAGCATCAAATTAGAACCCAACTTGTCTCACTTCCTAGTCTGTTCCAATATTACCGTATAGCAATTATACAGAATGCCAAGAGTGAATAAATTATTCAATAATTTGGAAAATATCTTTGTTTCAGTTAGGTTTCTCTCTCAGTAACTACCTTTACCAAGCCCTTTGCAGAACCCTTTGTAAAGAAAAATAATAATAATTAATTAATATCGTATACTCAAGTGCTCCAATTTATATTTTAAAGAGTTTAGCCAGACAGTACTCCATGGAAGTCTTGCATGACACAGGGCAATTTTTCATTATGCCGTGCTGTCCGCGCAGTGCAGGACATAAAGCATACCTGACCCTTCCCCCTAAATACCAGAATCCTCCCATCACCTGCGCAGTTTCCCATAACAACCTCCAGGGGGCAGTACTTCACCCACTGGGAGCCCTGGGGCTGAACTGGAGGTGGTGGGTACAATACTAATACACCATCCCAACCCCACAGAACTTGAGTCCCGCAAAGGATAAAGGCATATATAAAATAGCCACAGAAATGAAGTTATGTTTAATCACAAGTTGTGCTAAGTACTTAGGGGAAAGGAATGTATTACTGGAAGCACACGTAGTAGTCAAAGGCACCAGACAAGAATTCTCTGAGAAAATGACAACAGGGATCAGTTTGAAAGATGACCGAGCATCTTTTTCTTTCTTGGCATCTTCCAATCACTGAAGCACAGTGCAAGGACCTTTTGCTGTTTGCCTTTAGTCTTCAGTCCTCCTATGGTGTTTCAGATACAGATCTAGAGGGTATAGGAGAGAGTTCTGGGAGGATCTGCCTCTATGGCACAGGACCAAAACTGCCTAATATATCCCCTTTTCCCTTATTGCTTTATTTATTTAGAATTTATTTTGTTTCCTTGAAGTGTATATCTGAAAGAAACGCTAAAGCAGAAAACAATAAAGTATCATCTAGTGACAGGATCGTTTAGTTCTGCTAAATAAGAGATCTTAATAATTATATCAAAGTTTTGAGACATTTGAAAGACTATTTTTATAACTTTACAGATGAAGAAATAATGCTCAAGAAAGCAAAAGAAACATGTTACTCACATTCACACAGGAAAGAAATGTGAAGGAAATTAATAATGCTGCTTCCCAGGCCAACAGATGCTTTTCCATCAATTTATTTGGGGGAGGGGGTGTTTTTCTTTTTTTTTTTAATTGCAGCCTAATACATAATACATTGCACATGTCATCTAATAGATCTTAGAAATGCAAGGAAGAAAAATAGCTAATGACGTTGGTTTACAGAAGAAAAAATTCTTTGACGGAACCCTATGCATATCCCAGACATAATTACCACCCTTGGCCTGATTACCTTGATTTCTGACTTCTATCTTCAATGTTAGTCATTGTTTGGAACCATTTAATAATTTTAATCTGAGCCAAATTATCAGGAAACTGAAATACAATAGTAATGGTATAGGATTCATGAGTAGGTAAGTGGTGGGAAAAAAGAAAAGACTGGTTTTCAATTTAAAGATATCATCATACTCCTTCATAGATCAAAGTCCAAAGGAAAATAATTGAAGAAGTAAATTAATTACAGGCACAGCTGAACACTTGAAAGGATATTATTAGTGTGAAGACTCATCAATTAATTCTCAAACCCCTGGGATACTAAGTTCTCCTTGCAATACCCATGAGCCCCCTAAAACTTCCTATGAAAGTTGGCTGCCCAGGATGGCAGCACAAATGGAGGCATAGAATCAGAACTCTAGGAGTGATGAAGGGATACATTTGATTGTAAGGATACCACATTTCTCTCACATAGTAACAATTTGGCCTAGAGACTTTGAATTGTAACCATGTTATTCTTAGAGGTGAACTTACAGTGTGAGGTCCACTAATACTGTACTTGGGTTCAAATCCTGGCTCCACGACTTATTACTTTTTTTTACCTTAGTGAAGGTCATTCAGTGCCTCAGTTTCCTCATTCACAAAATGGCCATAATAATTATATCCATCTCATAAATTTATTGTGATTAAGAGAGAAAATGCATGTTAGTCATTTAGAGCAATGCCTGGCATATGCAGCAAACTATAATTGTTAGCAATCCTATTACTCTACAAACAAATGACAATATTATAGATAAGTCCACTGTACTTGACCTTACAAAATGTGAGACAACAAAAACACCTTGAAATGTAAAAAGCCAAGTTAACAAAGTGGGGAGAATTAACTGTTAACTGAGAATAAAGGTTAAGATTATATTACTCATTAGCCCTATGAAAGACTTCATAATGTCTAAAATAACAATTGCATTAATGTGGGAGCTATGCTGTGGGCTTCCCCCCACAGCCTCACCCTCCCCTCTCCTAAAGCATATTTTCTTATTTGTAATGGAAAGGCTACAACATTGTTCAGTGCAAAACACCAAAGCGTTGCCACAATTGGAATAAAAAATTTTAAACAGCTGTTTCACTTAAGCCACATGAGGAAGTAAAAATGACTGAAATCATCTGTCACCAAAAGAAATTAATGACAAACATTATCTTTTGTGACAGACCTGTTTTATTTCTGAAGATACCGTAAGATAAGCTCCTACGAGGGTGCTTTGTTTAAGAAGCCATCTGTCTGCTTTGGGCAAATGACTCCAAGCCTAATCCACTTACAGAAAATGTCAACAAAATTGCTTCAACACCAGTGAGCTGAATAATAGAAAACCCCAAGCTAAACTTTAAAAATATGATTCAACTGCAGGGAGCTTTATCAATTTAGGTTTGTGTGATGATACCAGTATCCCGAGAATTCTCTTGTAGTCCTTTTAACAAAAGAATCATTCAATAAAACGAAAGAAGTCCCTGCTTGTTGATTCCCCATTCTGTTCTCTTTCCTTCCCACTACTGTGATCATCTGCCTCTATATCAACAGAACTAATAAGAAAAGACAGAAGATTAATATCAATCATTACCAAGGTGACAAAAGCAATTTATTGTGTTTCAAATGAAACTCTGGTAGTAACCAGCACACTTAACAGACATTGTTCAAAACTTCCAGTATCTCAAATTAACTTTCCATGGATAATAAACAGCCCTGAAATTTAAATTCATGCTACCACTATGAGTGCCATTAGCCAAATACAGAAGGAATTTCGAAGAAACTTCTATTTAGCCAACTCATGCTATTTCCATTTCAAAAAGATTATTTACAACAACTTCAAAGTCATAGGATGCTCCAACCCCCAGAGAAGACAAAGGTAGAGGTAGTTACTAATTTTAAAGAATATTTTTTAAATGCATTCTGGTATTTTCTTATTAAGGTTTCACTTTAAGAAGTTACTGATTAAATTATTGCTGAAATTATTTCATAAAAAAGCCAGAATAAAAGTACAAATGGAGGATGGATTAAAGATGGCGGCTGAGTAACAGCTTCCCTGCAACTGGGCACAGGGAATCTGGGGAGACAAGACTCCAGACATCTCTGGCCGATGGGATCTGCCTATGATAATCCCTTTGAGGATACAGGGTGCCAGCAAGGGACTTCTGGACCCCAGGAGGAGGACAAAAACAGTGGAAAACTGGCAAGTGGCTGCATGTGTTCGACCTAATCACACCGGCAACTGTGAGTACAAGCAGCACTGAGACTGCAAACTGGAAAGGCCTAACCTGTGAACTGTTTTGGTGTTCTTGGACTTGGCACTCAGTTGAGCTGCCTTGGGGAGAGCTTGAGCAGAATTGTGGAGAACGTTGGGCATTGTCTGGGGCCCCAAAATGAGCCACTGAGCTGGGCTGAGTGAAAGCCATTATGTGAAAAAACTGCTCCAGCAGGCCCCGCCCTCAGGGTCCCAGAGCAAGGAATGGGCAGGACAAAGTAACCTAGTGACTGAGCAGCTTAAAGGCAGGGACTGAACTGCCTCACAGCCCTAATCCTTAGGGGCAGAGTGAGACAGTCTTGGCACACTGGAGCCTTCAGCTGTGGCCTTGGGTAGAGTGCCCTGACGTCACAGCTCATAGCAACCTCAAATTCTTGGGCTTGGCACCGCCCAGACCTCCATAAGAGGGGTGCAGCAAATCCTGACCAGTGACCCGCACCCACCGGGGCTCCACATTCCCTG
>CAUYPK010049046.1:0-10698 GCA_963574355.1 Loris lydekkerianus | reverse complement strand
AGCATTCACTCAGTTTACCCAGTATGAAGTAATGACTGTGTCCTTTCTTCAGGGCAGAATATCTATAGACCTCAGACAATATGTTGTTAACATATGTCAACCCTCTGGCCCATGTCTCCGAGGAAGGGCTGCACGCCCTTTGATCTTAACGGGAAGTACCGCCTTAGAGAATAGGCCTAAGGAATTTTCCAAAAAAGCCTATCTCTGTGAGTAACCCAGGGGGGTCCAGACTTCCTAAGCCTCTGGAAGAAAAACAAGTCATTTTAAACTTACACTGAATTCACTTTGTGTGCTTGATGTAGGATATGTTTATTTTTAAATATTATCCTACAGGAAAGGGTAGAAAGGAGTGAAGATGAATGGAGTAAACTTTATTGAAGACATATAGCTTAACTTTTATCTTGTAAGTAAAATTAATATGCTTTAACTAAGGTTATTACATAATTAAAGATGTAAGATGTATTTTTAAAAGGTGGAGAACAGTTGTTACAAGATTTACAAAAGTTATGAACAAGATATAAGTTATAATTTTGTTCAGTCATATTTTCTAGGGTCTTAGCTTTTCAGTTAATTATTTATACATAAATATTAAAAGTCTCATTTATCTCTATAGAATATAGGAACGTAAATGTGTATAGAAGGGAAAGAACTAAAAAATGATATAAGTTATAAATATCCAACTAGAACAGGCTTGTTTTCTGCTCTAGGATCAAACTTAGGGTTTTTGAGATGAAAACATAGATTTTTTTTTTTTTTTTTTACTAATACAAAATTTATTGCAACATATTTTCAGCACCATGGACAGTTTCCTTGGTGCTGATATCCCCTGCCCCAATTTTGGTGATGCCACCTGTGGCCTGATAAGGAGGCCTAGGCATGGCTGTGTTAACATAAAATGACAGTTCTTATACTTGGATTCACATTAAAATCACAAGAAGAATTTTATCCTAATGTCCAGCGTACATCAACCCAATCAATCAAAACAGAATGCCTAGGGTGGATCCCAGGCACTAATTCTTCTTAAAGCCTCTCGGACTTAAAACTAATAGGAAGTGATAATGTTTAGGAGATGAGGTGGATTTACTTCTGAAATAGAGCTTCTCAACCTTAGCTGCCTCTGAGGATTATCCAGAGGATTTCTTAAAAACAAAATCTTTGAGCCTATTCCAAGTCGATTCACCCCAAATGAGGCACAGGCAGCAATTGTTTTTAAAATCTCTCGAGGTGATTTTAATTTACAAGGGGTAATAAATGCTACTTTAAAGTTAAACCAGGAAGTAATTTTTTTTTAAAGGTTTAGGCAACTTTGATACCTCAATAGGAGCCCTGCATTTTAGAAGAAAACAATATCTAGTTTTCATGACATTGGACTTGATGTCGAGAAACTTGGATTCTAGCCAGCTTTGGAATCAAACAGGACCTCAGCAGCTCCCTTCTGCTCTGTATCTTGGCCAAAGTCCTAACTCTGAACATTGACCGAGTAAGCAGATGAGGTGTGAGATCATTATTTTGTGCCTCTAGCTAAGAAAACATAGCATTTTAATAAACTTGTCTATCATTGTTCTTATAGGGCAGTGTTTAAAAGATTTTGTTTGTTCATTTGTTTGTTTTAAATCAGACAATTGTTCTTTAATTTTGTCAGGAGAATATTTAGGGCTAGCCATAAAATTATGTGTTTTTCCTTTAATCTAATTTCTATATCACATAACATAATTATTCTAAATAAAAGATCTCTGAATGTTTTAAGAAAATTCAGAAGTCTTTCAATTTAAAAGATTTATTTTTGGCCATTAATTACAATAGTATATTTGTTTTAAAACTGACTCAATCCAATGTTTCTTTATAAGGGCCAATGTCTCTTCATAGAAAAGATCAATTCTAAGATTCCTAAAAATTCACTTTCAGACATAGACTTATGATAGAATAGACAATGACAAAACCTTACTCCTCAGAGTTTGACACATTTGGTATACACAGTGTGCTGATTAGAATCTTACGTGTTTCAGACTCCCTGCCTTTTCAGACAGGTCACCTGACATGTTCCTGACGAAACATGTCCTCCAGATGGCAGGGAGACTGAGGGGAGAATTTCCCCTCAGTCCCAAAGTCAAGTGCAGAGACATAAAAGAGGACAAGAAGGAAGCCTCATATGGTTTTTTGCTTCAGAGACCTGCAACAAGGTTCATCTTAAAAGATACCAGACTAGCCAGAACTGTAACTGGCTAGTATGCAGAGCTGCTTTGAACTTTGGGCTAGTGGGGGGCTAGACCCAAGTTCTACCCTATGGTAACCCTCTTTAGACAAAATGACACAGAAAGACAAGCAAAAAAATAAAAACAAGCAATAACAACAACAGTGATTAGAATCTATTTCTGAGAGAAGTTGGAATCAAACAATATGAATATTTATATACCACAAAATACCAAAAAAAAAAAAAAAGAAAATACTATTTCAGAGTTGTTTACAAGATTAGTTACCAACACAAACTTTTCTCTTATTAATCTTAAATATAGAAAAGACAAAGATCTTTTACCAGATGGGCTCAACCACAGCCCACAGAGAAGAAGACTGGCAGCCCAACTGGTAAGTAAAATATCCCACCACATGCCGGCTGGTGTAGGGGTTCAAATCCTCCTGCTGTGGCTTTCAGAGCCAAAAAGCAGATGGCCTTGGGGTCCTGCCATCTACATACACTATAGGGATCACTGGCAAAACCTGCCTTTTTCCCTTTGGTTGGTTTGCTGAAAGATCAACTCAAAAGTATGGTAGATTAATAAGAGAAAGGTTTACTTCCAAATATCATGTGCATGGGGGGGAATCACAAGAATGATTACTCAAAGTCTCAGTAATGGTCAGAGACTTTTAAAGATGCCTTTTAGAAGGGAAGGGGGAGAGTGTGGAAAGTATATGAGCAACAAGTGGTTGCTGGGGGAGATGTGTGATGATGGCTGGAAACAGACTTGTAGATTAACCTGAGAGATGGGTCTCATACTTCAAATAACCTCAAGGCCAGATCTACTAGTATTCAATAAAGAAGTCAGCAGCCCCTTCTGATTCTAACTCAAATTACTCAGGTTTTATGTAGATAGAGGAAAGGCCACTTCCAATGCTTTCTGGTCATGAATGGCCTTTAATTAAAAATATTCTTTATACCAAGGAATATTTGGCAAATATCATGTTTTCCAAATATTCCTTGGTATAAAGACCAATTGGTATATTCTGGAGTGAAATTGCCTTAACTTCTTCAGTGGAAACAACCCACCAAATATTGCTACTCCTCTTGAAAGTTCAAATAAACTTCCCTACACATCCAAAAACTATAGTATTTGCCAATCTTCATAAATGTTCTCCATCTTGTATATTAAAATTTTTCTTATATTCCAATTTTACATGAATATTGCTTTAATTTTTATGGATAGATGAGCCCTTTTTCTAGGATGAGTTGTGAACCTAATTGTCTGACCTTGTATGTAATTTTTTCTTCTATTTCTTTTTTTACATATATATTTTTTTTCCCCCCCATGTCTATGTGTCACATATTCTCAGGGGGATGGCACTATTCTGCTATGCAGGTTTTGTTGGTGATCACCAGACAATATTAAAACAGTGTCATTAAATACAGTAGAACCTCCATAATTGGCCACCTCCCTACAGTGACCATCTCCTTAAGTTGACCTGGTATCATAGACCAGACATGCACCACGTCTACATATCAGTACAGGAGGCCTGATCCTTTATGTTGAGCACCTCTGTATGTTGACCAGTTCATTACAGTCCCTTGAGTGGTCTTACAGAGGTTCCACTGCATTGATGTTTAATATTAATCTATTAGAATACCCTGGGGAAATTTATACTAATAAACTCGGATGTATGTGAATGTGCTCAGAGGAAGATTTTGTTTATAAAAGAGGTATGAAAGTATTAAAGCAGTAAAAATGAATCAGATCCCAACAAAAGATGGCACAAATATTTATAGGTACTCAAAAGACTAAAATCCAGTGTGTGCAAACTTTATGAAAACAAATCTCCCTCCTTTCTCTCTCTTGAAGTCTCTTTCCCTACCTATCTCTGTCTCCGTCTCTCTCACATACATGCACCACAACTACTTTGTAAATATATAAGTACTTAAGTCACATTAATTGGCCTGTGTGTGGTGAAACAGCATATGGATCCCAGTTACATGGAAGACCAGGGAAAGCAGTTACTCTCCCTGAAAGAAATACCCTCTCTGAGCCAGAAGAGCAGGACTTGAACCATCCCTTTCCCTGGTGAACCTGACAGCTATCACTGCCCATCAGGGTAGAGCACAGAGACAATTAGCACCGTGAATATTTGACTTAACAGGCTCTGTTGTTGATCACCGTTAACATTGCTCTTTCCCTTATGTATGACTGTTCGTTCATTTGTTTTGCAGCTTAATAGTTTTCTGTCAAGCAGTACATACAGATACAATGTTGACTTACTGACCCCATCTCCATTTTTGTAATTTTGATGCAGTGATGACTACCACTGCCGCACGTATTTTTCCAGAGACATCCATTTGCCTCAGAGATGAAAGATGCTGTGAGTATTTTGATGTGTGATGGGAACAGCTACAGTCACCAGTTCTCCTAATTGCTAATGGAGGTATTGCCATGAAGGCGTTTTGTAGATGGGACAATCACTGGACTCATAGTTAGGGACCTTCTTCTGGAAACATGATGCACCTGACCCATGAAGCTGGGAGGCCTTGAGGGGGCCGAGGCTTCTTTGAGGGAAGAAATTCTGCCTGTGGATGGCAGCATCACTGTATTGTCCTGGCAGCCTGCTCCACAGATGTTGAAGCTGCCTCACCAGTTTCTCTCAAATAATCCCTTTATCCATATATGCATGTATATAGCCGCATGGTGCTGCCTTTCCTGGAGAACCCTGACAGATACTGATCACCCAGCTGAAACACTGGGAGGTTTTACAGCTCAGGTTCTCACATGCTGATAAGACCATGAAGTCCGAGAGATTCCTTTAAGACACAAAGCCCAGATCTTACAAATTGGCCACAAAAATGACAATAACCAAGTCTGTAGGGAATTCAGGATGTGACTTACATCTCTTAATTATCCCTCTGTGCTCGCTGAGGGTCTTATTGAACTTCACCTTTTGATAGTCACTCCAGGTTTTGGTCCAACATTCTGCACTTCTTACTACCTTGCCTGTGATTTGGAGATGGCTGATCTTTACACCACACTTCAAGTAGGAAGTTCTTGAGGGAAATCTTGTGGTCAAGGAGAGTTTCCAGACTTCCTTCCTTAGGCTCGAGTCTTAGAGCGGGACAGTGTGTACTTAGGCTGAGGTGAGAGATGAAACCAGAGAGGTCTTGCCCAGCTCACCTTCTGAACCCCTGGAGTTTTACATTAGTTTTGCATTGTTTTGGAACTGGAGCAGATGATGGAATCTCTGACACCAGTCACAGGAGGGAACACGTCATCCTGGCTGGAGAGACAGCAGCAGTGCCGTCTCAGTGACCATCCAGCAGGATGAGACTCCACAACAGCAGCCACTCACAAGAAGAAACCAGACTCCCATCTTTCCACTGGCACAGGGAAGGGAGAGCTCCCTAGTTAACCGCAGCTTCATCCCAGTGAACAGCTAGGGAAGAGGACAGAGTCTAAATCTATGAATGTTTCCATACTAACTGAGATCCCTTCTTATCACAAAATCTATTGCATAACCTCACACAGGAAAAAGAGGTGGATTTCAATGGGAGCATGATTAGTATTACATAGCTCAAGGGTGGCAGGGGTTAAATGTGCTTTGTGCGTTGGCTTGCAATGCTAATCAGTATTTATTACTTTATTGCCTAAAAACGTATACATTAATGATAGAAAGCGAAATTTTGGAACTCAGCCTAATAATAAATTGGACACTGAATTAGCAGCATTGCTCAACATATTACTATAAGTTGATTCAAGCCAGAGTTCTGCTTCTGGCAATGACAAAACGGATTATTTTGTCTAAGATCCCCTCCTGTTAAAAACAACATGCAAAGGGGGATAAAGTGGCTTCTGAGAAAATATGGAATTAAAGGCTCAGAATCTAGGGGACACAGGAAGGGGTGTAGTGAAACATGACAGTCTCTTTTTACTTTGAAGCAACGGTCTCCACGTGTCCGAGAGGCTCAGAAACGAGTAGGATTTCGGAAGGAGATTCTCCTAACAGAGACAGCCACAACTGACGTGTGGAGCGCCTGAAGGAAGAGAAGCCCAGTGCTGGGTCTTAAGGGAAATAAAGGTGAAGCAGAAACAGACAAAGAGGCACATTCTAACCAGAAGAATTTTATAATTCTAAATTTAAGTATATAATATAGTCTCAAATGAAATAAAACAATATTGACAGAATAAAAGGGAAAATATAATAGGATCATTGTGGAGAATTTTAATATCTCTATTAGTAACTGCTAAAACAATCAGGCAAAACAATCAATAACGATACAGAAAAACTGAGTAAAATGAATAGTGACCTACTTGACCTAATTTCAGAAGAGGATTTCCAAATATACCTAGTGTGGTGAAGCATGTATAATGTTATAAAACAAGTAAAATAAGTAATTTGGTACATCCCATCTAGAGATTTAATGTATTTTTAACCTTTATTTTAACCTCACATCAAGAGCTTTAATGTATTTTTAAACTTTACTTAGCAATTTTTTTTTTTTTTGCTAAGAACATAGTAAGACATGAAGAAATGGCTTCTCTTTTACTTTTTTTTTTAAAGAATGTGACTCAAAGCATTTTTATTAGGTGAAAATATTCCGAATGTGGAAAATCACTTTTAAATATACATGTATTATATAATTAATATTACACCACCATTAAAATCATGTTTTTAAAGAAATTTATCGATATTGGGATATGTTCTCAATAATGTTTTGAGTAAAATAATATAAATCTGAGATATTAAAATCCCAATTGTGTAGAGTAATTTAAATGTCACCTCCAGCATCAACCTAGTGACTGATATATACTCCTGTGAGGGTGTCCCAGGCAGGAGTGATTTTTTTCTATTCTCCTTTAAATTTCCATGGAGCATTGACCTTTTAATTTTTTTTCCTTCAATTAGATTTATTTGTGAAGATGAGATCTTTGATATTGACATACCAAAAAATATAGTACTAAATTTAAACTGGAATTCCACAGAGGTTTTAAAATCTTACAAAGTCTTTTCACACTCTAGATGTGAGAACACTATTTATTCATTTTCTGCCTATTTTTGGTTTAAAGTTATAAGTATGTATATATTTCATGTATTCACAAAAGACCCAGGCATTTTTTGAGTAATCTACACTTGTCGCACACTAGCTTAGAATTAAATCACAATCATGCAGTGCTCAAGGAGAGAGATATTCTCATCATTAGGTATAGACGGAAAATGAGACATACTCTGTAGAATAATTTAAAGAGGTATATTCTGAGCCAAATTTGAGGACCATGACCCAGAGCCACACCCAATAAGCCTTGAGCATGTGGAACTGTTGTGGTGGGGTTACAGTTTATTCATTTCAGGGAGACAGAAATTATAGGCAAAGTCATAAATCAATACAAGGAAGGCTTGCATTGGGTTGGCCAAAAAAGGTGAGGCACCTTAAGGCGGGTTGCATAGGTTATAGATTGGTTTAAAGATTCTTCAGCTGACAATTGGCTGAGTTTGGCTCTGTCTAAAAGGTCAGGAAAAAGGAATGCTTCAATTAAGGGTCTGTTAATCAGAAACATACTGACATATACCCGACTCAAGTGGTTTGCTCTGTGTATCGAGGACCTGCAGGTGTGTCTCGCATAGACTTAGGACTCTTAGTGAGTCACAAAGTACATCTCTATGAAGGCGGGGGGGCTGAGGAAGCTTGTCTGATCTCCTTTCTCATGGGGAGCAACTCAGTTTCAGGGGATCCCATGGCCAAGAGGAGGTCCAGTCAGTAAGCCATGGGGGGACCCTTAAGATTTTATTTTAGTTCACATAGGTAATTTTGTCATTGTGTGATCATGGCAGAGTATACTTACATAAGTCAGCTGGCACAGCCTCCTACACCCCCGGGCTATGTGGCTTAGCCCTTTTATTCCTCCTAGGCTATGGCCTGATACTGCACTGCATACAGGAGACAGTTGTGACACGAGGGTAGGGACTTATGTGTCTACACATATGTAAACATGGAAAAGGTACACTGAAAATGGTGTTTTAATCTTATGGAATTACTGTTGAATGTGTGGTTCTTTATTGACCGAAACATCATTATACCCCATATGACTGTAATTCATCCCTGAGAAGGGACACTAAGAAGGGGCTTCAGGGGCGTGGGAGGGAAACCTGGCCTCCTGAGCAAGGAAGTTTGGAGGGCCCAGAGGGACATTCACCACTCAAAAGCTCTTGTCAAATAAAGGGAAAAGAAGGTGGGTGTGAGGAAACCTAGGTTACCAATGACCAATAGAAAAGAGCGATAGTGCCTGGAGGTGCAGAGAGGCCAGTGAAAGAGTTGCGGCCAACTTCCAACTGAGAGGAAGAGGCATTTATACCCTGCGGGTCTTGTGCCTGCCTTTCCCACCTCTCCTCCATTATGAGAGGGACCTTCCAGCTCTCTTTGGATGTGCTCCAAACTTCCCCTTTCTTCCTCAATAAACTTTCTCTGTTACACTGAATGTGTGCAGGTTACTTTTTCTTTCTGTCCACACTGCCTGTGCTGTGGCAGTTTTATTTTCAGTTTCCGCCCACTTTTGCTCTCAATTCCCACTGTGCCTTGGTTGAACTTTCCAGTTCAGCCAAGTCATCCAACCAGGTCAATTGAGTTTGAGAAACCAGGATTCCTGAGCCAAGAATTCCAAACACATACATAGCATTTTTGGTACTCTGGAAATCTCTGGACTCATTCCTCTTAGAATACATTACATGTGTGTAATACCACATATATATGTATCTTACTGGGAGCATATCGAGTCACTGAATATTTTCCTCCACTGTTTTTGTTTTCTTACTCTGTCCGAGATCATGTATTAATTCAGAAAGGGAACAGCACCATTACTCAAAAGTCTAGGTACCGCTCCATTCAGGCAGAGTCTGTCATGCGTTTCGCCTCATAGTGTGTTAGTGCACCCCACATTTCCTGGATGTTTCTTTTGTGATGAAGACTTCCTCCAATTGAAGAGATTTATCATTATGAAACACCATTTTCCAGCATTATAAATCATCTATAGGGAAAAAGGTACATGTCATGACTTTAGAAAATCTCCTCTCAAGCAAATAAAAAAAGCAATAAACCCAAAGAAGGATGTCTGGGAAGATGAACAAAAACCATGACATGAAATCAACAAACAAGACTGCTGTAAACAGGAAGTGCTCCTATTTTTGTCAGTGGGTTATTTTCGTCTGCAATTTTTCACCTTTTTTAACAGAAGCAAGACAGACAAATGTATCACATTAACATTTCGATTCCCCCATCCTTATGTACAGCATGCAAACATTGTTCTATAATTGCCGCTTATATTAGCATATCAATCAGCATAAAGAGGACAAAGTGGGAGAGAAAGGCCCTCCTCACACAGACTAGACTCTGTGTTCTCTGCACAAGAGGTAAAGAGACCTCTGAGGATTCAGTGGAAGAGTCCCTAACTCTTTATAGATGATAAAAAAAAAATACCTTTAGTAATGGTTGAAAAAAATCTGTTCTTCAGCAAAGTAGAATTAAGTTATACATATTAATCACTGAATCAGATTATGGCGTTGGCCAGTTCCCCACATTTTGCTCCTTATATCACTTTGGGACATAAAATACTCAAAATCCCATCAAATTGGATTGTAATGCCTTGCAGTGAAAAATTAAAAACTGAACCTTCAGATTTTTCTGGTCCCAAATGCCTTTGACATTTCTATGGTGCTGGTGGAAGGTAGAGGTGCAGCATCAGTTATTCTAGATACACAATTGCAAGGTAACTGGTGCAGTTTTGAGAGCTTCCTGCTGATACATCCAAAACCACATTTCCATTCTTCAGGAATACTGAAGCCAAATAATACAGAGAGTAATTTCTTTTAAAATTGAAATATTAACCCATTTCACATGCCACTTTTGAAGTAGTGTAGCTCTGAAACTTGCAGAAGAAAATTGATGAAGCCAGGTGTGGTGTCTCACACCTATAATCCTAGTGTTGCAGGAAGATGAGGCCCAGTGGAGAGAAAGAGCACCCAAACACCATGTTTACAGTGTTCCCTCGCCACTTCCCGCTTCATGTTTTGTGGCTTCAGTGCTTCGCGGGTTTTTCCAAAATATTCATCAAAAATTAAAAATGAAAAAATACAACCATGTCGGCAGCTACATTGCGGAAAGGAGCGTTGTTTCATGTTGATGCGCGCGAGAGAAGGATCCCTGCATGTCAAACAAAGAGATGAGTTGACTCAGAGTACATACCACGGGCTCTCATAATGGCGTGTGATTGGTTTCGGGTGCGACATCGACCAATGAGAGTACGAGTGGATTTATCCCTGTGAGTTGTCTGCGCATCATCGCAGCCTCACCTAGCATCTTCTCTTGTTGTATCTTGCCAGTCTTGTCCATGATGTTGACTGTCTTGCATGCTGTATTTAAGTGTTGTGTTGGCGATAACTTGTTTTGTTTAAGCGATAAGTTTTTTAATTAATTAAGCCCTTATAATGCCGCCTAAGCGCTGTGCCCCTGCGAAAGCT
>CAUYPK010049045.1:0-28754 GCA_963574355.1 Loris lydekkerianus | reverse complement strand
TACGTACCTCTTCTAAGTAAAAGAAGTCTTGTTCAAAAAGAGTTCATGTGCCCTAGTTTACGAAATGTAGAATATAAATGTCTTAACACAATAACTAAGAAAATGCCATGAAGGCTATGTTAACCAGTGTGATGAAAATATTTCAAATTGTATATAAAACCAGCACATTGTACCCCATGACTGCATTAATGTACACAGCTATGATTTTTTTTTTTTTTAAAAGAGTTCATACTGTAGGATTCCATTCATAGGAAGTTCTACAACAAGCAAAACTAATCAATGCTGGAAAAAATAAAACAGTGGTTTCCTCTCGGGGTGAAGGAAGGGGATTTCCTAGGAAAGGACTAAAGGAAATGTTCTTGAGTGCTGGAATGGTTTATTATTTTTGGTAGGGGTTACATTTGTCAAGACTCAGAAAATATACAATTAATGTTTATGCATTTCATTGTATGTATTTTACCTGAGAAGGAAAAAAGAATAATAAGTTAATATTGAACTGTACTTAATGTTAGGGATGGGGAAAAAGCTTAGGAGGGAAGTCTATACTGATATGTATAACTTCAAAAAAAAAAAAAAAAACAGACAGTGGATATATAGATAGGTGGATGGAGGACTGGAAAGGTGACGGATGGAAAATATTAATGGTAAAATCTAGGCAGTAACAAGGCATCCACTGTAAAATTCCTTCAACTTTGCTGTATGTTTTAAATTTTACATAAGAATTTTTGGGGGGGAGGAACGTGGAAGTACAAAATTGGACATTCTCTGCAGAGTGAATCTTTTTCAAACATGGAAAGCTTCACTGGAGGAAGGTAGACCTCAGACATAGGTAAATATTTCCTGAGCACCTACCATATGCAAGGGACTGTGCCAGGCAAAGTGAGGGATATGAAGAGGAGGAATATGACATATGCCCTCAATTTAACCACAGGGGTCATTAGGCATAAATGTATATCCCTGTTATCTTATGCTATGGGAGCGCTAAGGAGAGTGAGATTTTACCTACTTGAGAAAATGTCTGACATTGAGGACATTTTAGGTAGTTATTGCTGCAAGTATGGTTGGAAGGCATCTTTAAGCCAGAGCCCAGACAGTCTTAGAGGTGATCGCTTGGTGGTTCAGTGGATCCATTCTAGAACTTTGAGCCAAGGCGTAACTTGCTTAGAAAGTTGCTGGAAGAAAGGCATGGATGAATAGATACTATTGTTTTAGGGAGGTTAGCGGGCAAAGGAGCTATTTTGTGTCCCTCTGATGAGCACCGGGAGAAGGTGAAAGGATCTGTAGGTGAGAAGGGAGGTTCAGAATGATACAGGACAGCCCTGAAGAAGAAGCAGGTGCGATACCGGTTTGATCCTCTGGGAAATCGGAAGCTATTTGGTTTGTTCTTTACCCCATGATATTGTAGCTTCGTCAGGCGTACTGGTTGTTTAGAGCTATTGTTCGTTAGTCCATTCTGATTGATCAGTGATCGGGATATGTGTGTACTGCTGTTAAATAGTTTTAATATCATCTTTGCCTACCTCATTAGGGTTGTTGTAAGGTTATTATTAATATAATGTATGTAATATGCCTAGCACATGCTAGACACTCAATAAATGAGATCATAGATTATATATATATATATATATTTGCATTTTTTGGCCAGGGCTGGGTTTGAACCCGCCACCTCCGGCATATGGGGCCAGTGCCCTACCCCTTTGAGCCACAGGCGCTGCCCAGATCAGGAATCATATTTAATACTACAGTATGTGGCCTGGATATAGGGGAATCTTAGCACAAGCCCATGTTGGGGATCTCAGCATAATGAAGATCCCTGAGAATTCTCTTCAGGAAGGCACTTGAAGCCCCTGAGGCTCATTCCAACCCACAGATATTATGATTCTTATCAAACATCGGTTACTCTCCAGTATTGCACGCATTCCCAGGGAACAGCTGGGAAGCCCCAGTTGGACCCAGGAACCAACCCTTTGATTTTCATGTCTTTTGAGAATTGGCCTACTGTGGTGGTTTATGCAAGGCCACAACCTCCAGATGGTGCCACCAGGAGCTGGTAGAGTGGGTTGCAACATGGCAGAGGACAGTGAACTCAGACCACCTTGGGCTCTTCCTTTAAACAAACAAACAAACACCCAAAGAGGGTGGCGCCTATGGCTAAGTGGGTAGGGCCATATACTGGTCCCATATACTGAGGGTGCTGGGTTCAAACCCAGCCCCGGCCAAACTGCAACAAAAAATAGCCGGGTGTTGTGGCGGGTGCCTATAGTCCCAGCTACTCGGGAGGCTGAGGCAAGAGAATCACCTAAGCCCAGGAGTTGGAGGTTGCTGTGAGCTGTGACGCCACAGCACTCTGCCGAGGGCAATAAAATGAGACTGCCAAAAAAAAAAAAAAAAAAAAGCACCCAAGGCTTTGAGCTTGGGTCCAGAGTGACAATTCTCTCCCAATTATAATTACGGCTGAGCTTCATGCCCACTGTTGCTCAGCTGCACATCCTGATGATCCTTATTTGTCCTCAGTTCACAAGAAAGTGGCTGTGAGACTTACAAAAGCACAAACTGTTCACCCATGTGATTCACTCACCGATGTGTCTCTAGCACTCAGCACAGCATCATGCATAAAGTAACATGCCATAAATACTTGTCAAAGGAATGAATGATTCTTTCTCAGTCTGTCGCTGGTGCCTCATGAAGCCTTCTTTCCTCTCTTCCTTCAGAGCCCGTTGTGGCTTTGCCAGCTGCCTGGAACCCAACAGTGCTTACCATCTATGCCTGTCCTTTGGCAACTAGCCAGACTCAGTTCAATTCAACCCACTTCCATGGAGCTGCCCTATTGGCAGGAAGCACTCACAGTCTCAAGGAATGGCAAAAGCATTTCTAGTCCACGGCGCCTCAGTTGTACTTTGAAAACAACCTTGGCACGGAGCGGAACCTTTCCCGAGAGTTTTTGCAAGTCTAAATACATGGTTATGAATGACTTCCCATTTATCCTAGCATGCTTCATTATGTTTTGGAAAGAAGTGAATCCCAGAGGATGTAAAAACAGATGATTATTTGATAGGTGGGAGACAGATGTGGAATAGGGGTGTAGGGTGAGGAGGAATGAGAACCAATGTCAGTCTGTCCGATTTGCAATTTCATTGACCGTGGTAGGGAAAGGGGTTGCCGTCTCAGCCATTCAGGGCTGGCCTAGGACTGGGAGCAGCAGCCCCTGGTGTGAAAAGAAACCCAGAATCCCACACACGCACACCCCCTTTTTCTTTTCTTTTCTTTTCTTTTCTTTTCTTTTCTTTTCTTTTCTTTTCTTTTCTTTTTTTTTTTGAGCGTTGGGCTTTATAAAATTTTATGATTATTCTCATTTCTGTTCTCACTCCCTCTACACATCTACCACTCCCCACACCAGTCTTCTGTAAATAGGTGATTTGCTTTTTCTCTGGTAATGATTTCCTTTAATGGGAATCAGAATTAGCCTTGTATATGTTGATTAAAATATTGTTTCTAATCGCAATTGCCTGGAAATAAAAGCAATCTTACAATAAGGGCAAATTAAAAAAAAAAAAATTATGGTGGATCCATAGTCTGAAATACTGTGTAGCGGTCAATAAAGTAATGGTACAGAAGAATAGTAAACAACATGGGAAAAGTTCAGAGTATGTTGTCAAGCGAAAATGACAGGCCACAAAACAACATGGGGTTCCCTGTGAAGATCTGAAAGCACAAACAAGGGAAATCAGGCAAGACTTCCTTCAGACAGTGAATTTTGAAGGTGAAAGGCATGGAGTGTTGGAGGGGAACCCTGGGCATATGCTGATTTTCAAATTCAAAGGGGAGGACATGGTGTCTATAGGTGGTGAAGACTTGAGACCCACCACAGAGGATTGAGCTTCATTAAAGAAACAATGAAGAGGATCTCTGGGCTTCTGAATAAAGGGGTGAATTGATGGAAATGGTGGGGGAGGAGAATTATTTTCGCCATAGCATGGTGGATTGTGCTGCAGGCAGGGAGAACCACCCCAGGAGACTCTCAGTTTGCATATTTGACCTGGGGTAATGAGAGCTTGGATTAAGCTTGTGGCAATAAAACCAGAAAGGAAGGAGCAGATAGATCTGAGAGATGCTACCAAGAATCTGAGCTAGAGATTCGAATTTGGCTAAATATATACCATGTGGTAGGTGAATCCACGTAAGGAGACACTTTCCAAAGAAATGGGTTTTAAGAGAGAATAGCTGAGGATTGAGTCTTTGGGGATTCCAACAGTTGGTGGAGGAAAGAAGAGGCGCCAGCAAAGGGAACAGAGAATGATGGGTCAGAGAGATAAGAAGAGAAACTTGAGAATGCAATGCCATCACAGCCAAGGGTAGGACAGTTACAGGAAGGAGTGGGTGGTTAATGGTATCAAATTCATCCTTGAGGTCAAAGACGCAAACTGAGTGGAGACCCTTGACTTTGGCCGGGAGGTCACTGGAGTACTTACTTACAGACAGCAGTTTTGACAGAAAGCACTGAACTCTAGAAGGTTCAAGAGGAGGCAAAGCTGGGAAAATGAAAGTAGCCCATGTATACCACCCTCTTGACAAAAGTAATGTGTTAGGACTGAGAAGAACAAGCAAACTTTATAAAAGATAAGTTGAAATGATTATTTTTATGCTATTGTGAAGGGACTACTTCCCTCCTCCTCCAAAAGAAGAATCCCTCGATATTTCTGAGCATGTTTCAATAGATAAGAAGAATCTTTTAGCTCGACAGTTATATTCCTAGGTTGGTACTGCTTTGAAAATTCTCTAGCTGTTTCCTCTGGCATTCATCATGCCAAGTCACTTTCCCGAGCCCTTCTGAGGTGAGAACGTGGAGGCAAGGTGATTAGGAGGGAACCAGTGTCAGGGTCATGTGGAATGTCTCTGAGGTCTGGTAGATGCTGTGAAGCAAGGCTATGTTTGAGACCCTGGATACAGTTTGGTGCCATCTTCACCTCAGGACACAGAAGCTGCAGGCCCTTGAGTGGATGGGGGGGCTGAGGGAACAGGTGCCAGAAAACCTTCCCTTTTTTTCAACCCATGGTACCTGCAGTTTGGCCCTTGGGCTGAATGGCCTTGAAGAAGCAACTTGGTTTTCAAGGTGTACATAAAAGGATACAATCTTCTTTCTTTCCTCCTATTTTCGTTCGGTAGCTATATACAAGCAGACCTTACCGGCACTGCATAATATTTATTCCTACTTCCCTATCTACTAAGCAACTCTTTTCCTTTGTTGAAGCCCAGCCTATTGTCAGTATAACATACTCTGGACTGATCTTTGTCTTACTGCCTTGTTTTCCCTAAAGGAAGATACTCCCTGAGAAAATATGGCTTCCCCACAAGCCATCATGGTCTCAATCTGTTACTAAGTCCTGGAAGGACAAATACCCTTTGCACTGGCCTAACTTGGAGCAGAGGGAGCATACTTTCCAGAACTGGTACTTTTCTGATCCCAAGACATCTAGACAGTGTAGAGCCTTTTTAACGAGCATGTTCCTTTTAGTGAAAGAATTTGGTTTCACTTCTGGGAAGATGGCTTGCCCAAGGAAATCAGGGCCACATCATGGATGGTAGCTTACATGGTGAGATGTGTGAACCCCTGGAAAAGTGCTATAGGAGATTGGAGCACAGATACTTCCAAGGGGCTGGGTACCTCATCAGAAACCATTTTGGGTAACCCCGGAGGCCTACTCTGTCTTGGCCTTATAGCAAGTACCTGACCACTCAGTCTCTGAATTTGGCTTAAACATCTGAATAAGATGCCTTTCTGTGTCAGTGATGGGGTTGGGATTTGGAAATGAGGACTAGAAAGATAGGCCAGGATCCTTGTCTATGGGAATAACTCCCTTCAGATGTTGGCACGGTGTCTGTGCTGCCATGTCACAGGAGAGTTGCTGGAAGGCGCCTGTGGTCTAGCTAGAGCGCCCCAGGACAGGGTCTGTCTTGGGGGGCCAGATGCTGTATCTGGGCCAAAGCATAGCCTGCAGGGCAGGTGGCCAGAACTTGGAAGGAATTCTCTTCCGCAGCCCAGGGTCCAGGCTTGGCCCCAGCAAGCTGCCCTGCCAGCCTCTGCTGCCTGTGGCCTCGAGAATTCCACGCCACCTCCCCCTCCGCCTCTCCCCCGGCCTCGCTCCCTCCCTCGTCCCCTTCTCCTCCCCCCACCAGCTGTCCCCTTTCCCCGGAGTGGCGAGACAGCCAGAGCCTGGGAAGAGGCGGCCGCGGGCTCGAGGGGGCGTGGTGGGGAAGGGGTGGGGGCGGGGGTGAGGGGATAAGGAGGCCCGCGGCGGCGCCCCCAGCCACTGAGTGCGCCCGCCCGCGACCGGGTGCTGCCGCCGCCGTCGCCGTCGCCGTCGCCGTCGCCGCGCTCTGCCTCCTGCCTGCCGGCCGGCTTGCTCACTTGCTTTCCCTAGCCCCGGGGGTGGGAAAGGTCAGCAGTGTCCTGGAGCCACCGTGTCAGTCCCCGACAGCCATGAACTGCAGCGAGAGTCAGCGG
The DNA here is from genome assembly GCA_963574355.1 of Loris lydekkerianus. Lineage (NCBI taxonomy): Eukaryota > Metazoa > Chordata > Mammalia > Primates > Lorisidae > Loris > Loris lydekkerianus. The sequence goes on along the minus strand of CAUYPK010049045.1, from coordinate 22,252 downwards.
CTGCGAACCCTGCTGAGCCGCCTGCTGCTGGAGCTGCACCATCGGGGCAACGCCAGCGGCCTGGGCGCTGGCCCCGGCCCGAGCATGGGCATGGGGGTCGTGCCCGACCCCTTCGTGGGCCGCGAGGTGACCAGCGCCAAAGGCGACGACGCCTATCTCTACATCCTGCTGATTATGATCTTCTACGCCTGCCTGGCCGGAGGCCTCATCCTGGCCTACACCCGCTCCCGCAAGCTCGTCGAGGCCAAGGATGAGGCGCCCCAGGCCTGCACCGAGCACGAATGGGTCCCCGGAGGCGCTCCGATCCCCGACGCCGAGGCCGACGTCGAGACAGCCGGCTCCCCAGCCGAAGGCCGCCGCCAGCTCGCCCACGGGGGGCTGCCTGCCCTCGCCCAGGGCGCCGAGCGGGTCTAGAACCACAGCCCCTGCCTGCTCTCGCCTCCTCCCCATCTCGCTTCTCCCTGGGCGCAGCTCCCTTCCCGGGTTCGCCTCACCTAAGGCCCAGACAATGAGGAGAGGCCAGGAGACCTTGTCTGGAAGGCCCCTGAAGGAGAAGCACCACCCTACCCACTCCTGGCCAGTTTTTCCCACCTCATCCCCCACGCTTCCACCCCCACCCGGCACATCCAACTGCACTAAACTGCCTCTGCTCTCTTGTCTTCAGACACCCCTCACACTAGGCTCCAGGCCTCTGGGAACTGAATCCAGCACGTCCAACACTTGGCATTGAACTGAAGCAAAGAAGTCTATCAGACCTCTGGGCCGTCTAACTGGCAGCTGTTCCATGGGCTGCCAGGGACCGCTCGCTCTGCGGGGCTGCCAGGGACCGGTCGCTCTGCAGAGCCAACAGGCTTGCCATCACTGCCAGGCCGGCTGCAGCAGCTCCAGCTTCCTGTTGCCTTAGGGACAGAGACAAAGAAAATGAAGAGACCTCAGACATCTTTTCCCTCCCTCTCCCTTTCAGCCGGGAACTTTCAGGACATTAGGACCAGTCTGTGGATAGAAAGGATTTAATGGGGACTGATGGGGGAAGGGGCTCAACAGGGAGGGGGAAGGTCTATGAACCCAACTGTATGGTTTTCTTGCTCCTCAGTTGTCATCCCAAAGGTAACTTGCCTGGTTTTTAGTACCTTTGCCATCTTCTACTGTGGGTAACCATTACTGGGTGTATCACCCCAACACTTCCAAATGCCTCTTCTAAACCGATTCAGTTGTTATCAGTGTTCGCTTCATCCATGGAGCATGAGGCTCAGATGTCCCTGCTCTGTAACCCTGGGGGATGTCAGAGGCAGGTAATAAAGGTTGTTTAAATGATAACTTCAAGACTCTTCTCTCAAAACCCCAGCCTTGAGACCCAGTAACATACACAGAAGGAGTTATTTTTCACTTGTGCAAATGAGTTGGGTTACTGTGATATCTGTACCTGTCAATACCATTCCAAATCAATAGGTGTGATTGTGGGTGAAGGAAATGTTTATACGGCAAAGTGGGTGGTTTGGTGAAGTGTTTCAAAAATTATACATGCTTTTTAACTCCCCCTTCTTTTTTAAAAGAATTATGAAGCACTTTCAAACATCACAGTGCTAAAAAAGGATTTCCCATTTCCCTTTTTAATTTAATTTTTGTTTTTTTTTATTAACATTAAATCATAGCAGTGTACATTAGTGCAATCATGGGGCACCATACACTGGTTTTATAAACAGTTTGACACATTTTCATCACACTGGTTAACATAGCCTTCCTGGCATTTTCTTAGTTATTGTGTTAAGACATTTACATTCTACATTTACTAAGTTTCACATGTACCCTTGTAAGATGCACCGCATTTCCCTTTTGTAGTTCTTCAGACTAACACATTAAAAAAAACCTCTCAAGCCTATCACTTGTAGTTATTATCAAAGCTCATTTTTAGAAGCCACCTTAATGACTCCCTCAAAAAAGTGGCTTATTAAAAGGCAAGCCACCAAATAGTGTAAATCCTAAGTCAGAAGGAAGATACTTGGACTGAGCGATCTTAACAATAATGGGTCAAGTCAGAAGTGTGTGCTTATTGATTTATTTTCCTTGTCTCAAGAAGGTTCTTGGAAACTTGCCTGCTTAGGGATGAGATGCTTATACCTGATAACAGCTGTTTGGTTTCATCAAACACACATACAATTACCTCTTAGAACTAAGCAAATTTGCTTAAATACAGCTGGTTTTTCAGTAACAGCAGGACAATGAGATTACCAGTCACTTTAATGCATTGATAATATATAAACCTCATTCGAGGCAGTAGTTTTTGACCTTCCAGCCTATCTGGTATTTTCCTGGCGTTATTAATAAGTCAAATGAACTTACTTTCATCCCCAAGATTCACTCCTTGAAACTATACTGGCCTTGCCTCACTGGCTCCTCTCCAGTCCTAGTCCCAGCCCTGAGGTTACCCCCTCTCCTTGATGCTGGGGACCAGGGATTGGGCAGTAGGCCAAGATAATGTCAGCAAGAGAGGGGATATCGTGAGAGCCATCTCAGCCAGGCCGGAAGGCCTAAGGGGTGTGTGGAGGGAGGGCACAATATACAGGGGTGCTGGGGATGTGTGGGTGGGGGAAGGAGGCAATCCCCAGCCCTATGTTTTAAATACAACATCACTAATTTATGTGGCATAACGGGGAACACAAGGTTATTTTGACAATGAAGCATAATCATGGGTTTAAGTGTTCAAACTTCGTAAACACACGTGTGCCATTTTTAATAGATATTTAAGAGAATATATTGTCAGAAATAAAATAAAAGAAGCTGGGAGCAATTGGGATAATAACCGTGGTAAGTATTCATGTGCCAGATGTGGGAAACAAATCCCACGGCAAAATATTCCTACGTTTTATTTTAGGATGACTTAAGGTACCCATGGAGATCATGTAGCAAGAGTGGCTATAGAACTTTCCTTGTGAGAAAAGAGCCCTGGCCTGGGGAGAGCCACTGGCTTTACCCTCCAGTTGCTTTTTTTCAAACACTTTCAGGCTTGCAACTATGTCCCAGATAAAGAAGTTTCCCAGAAGTGTGGAGACTCAACTTTCTACCAGCCCGTGGGGGTGTCAACATCGAAGTGATCCTATTGTAGTCAGGAAAAAAAAAAAAGGAAGAAGAAGAAGAAAGAAAAACTAGATTCTTGGCCAGCTATCAGTTCTGATAATGTATCCGCAAAGGGCATGAGCTGACTGTACAAATTGGGAAAAATGTTAGCCTTGTCCTTAATATGATTTCAAAGATGTTAAACATTCTAATAACTTACAGTGATCTTTTTTTCAGCCCCTCCCCCCCCCCCCGCAGTCTATTTTTCCCCATTGCACAAGCAGATCCTGTTTCAATTCAGGTTCATAGCTTTGCTCCATAATAATAATGAAGCATAAGACCCATGCTTCCTTACTTGTAACTTGAGGCTTCCAACAAAGAGCGACTAGGAGATGTTTTGAGTTCCAATGTCTGGAAGCGCTCATCAACGGTATGAAAATAAATGGAGGCTTTTCTTCCATTACAGACATATTTCTGTGGTTGCCAATTTGACTTTTCTAGAGGGATACAAATGGGGTTTTTCATTTGTTTGTAGTTACCATCTTCTCCTTTTCAACTTGCTGTTGCTTTTATAAACCCAAGATCTGCACATAACTTGTATCAACAAAGAGAAAAGGGTCTGGGCTGCTTTCCAAACAATCTTGCCTGGCGGCTAAAGAAAATGCACCGTGATTTCGTGGAGTGAGCCCAGGACCAGAAATCAGAACTGGGGGCCAGCCCTGGCTTTGGCAATTAATGAGCTTTGTTTCTCACCGTGAGCTGCTTACCCTCTCTGGACCTCAGTCTCCACAGCTGTGGGGATTTGAGGATGAGTGAGATAATATATGGGAGGGACAAAGACAAGCATAGAAGTGTAAGGTGTTAACTTTGTATTTTCCTTTTCCTTCCTTGGGGGAGTGCCCCATCAAAAGCAGGAGAAAAAGAAAATTCTCTATTATGTAGATTCTACTGCTCCAAGGAGAGGATTGCTGATACTTTGCCACTAGCTCCAATATTTCTGGACCTATCTCCCCCATTCTCAGAGTCTTGTCTGCCTAGGAAACTGTTCATAACTTTCTCACCATTCCCCTCTACGCCCCTTTATCTGCAGGTCCACAGTGCCCTTTTAAAAAGTATAACTGGAAGACTTTATTTATTGGTCCCCACCAGAACGGCAGTCTAGACTTTTGAAGACACAGGTCCTCAGAGATTCATACGGGGCATACGAGAAGAGCAAGAATCGGGAGCTGTGGGCTTTGCGAGCCAGGTAGGAGGAAGAGCAGTTGAGAATGCTCTGTGAAGGTAAGGGAGCATGACTGAGGGCCACAAAAGGCGAACACACTAGATTGGTCAATAGCCAGCCTCGGTGCATTCACCAAAAATGGCTTCGGGAGAAGCTGGATGGGAAGTCACTTTTCAGCCCTTCTGTCCCTTAACACAACCAACAGACTATCCAGGAAGACAAAAAGGATGATGAAGGCAGCCCCTCTTTCTGTGCTGGTCTCAGAGCATGGGACCAGGTGGCCCTACCAGTCGGCCCCACCAGTCGCCCATGGACTGTGTTTTGAAGGATGGCAGAGTCACAGTCAAAGCTGTGGTCTGTGCCTGTTCCTCTGAAAAGAATGTAGCCAGAGCAGACGGGCTACCTCAGACAAATTTTTTTATAAGCATGGGAAAATATATATAATGTCACATTTACCATCTTCGCAGGTTTCTGTAAGTGTTCAGCAGTGGCCAGTACATTCACCTTGTCCCATGGTGCCCTTTTAAGTCAGAGAAAAAGGCAGACAACTAAATTACTTTACATAGAAGTGGCAGAACTTATGGGCAGCACCTGTGGCTCAAAGGAGTGAGGTGCCAGCCCCATATGGCAGAGGTGGTGGGTTCAAGCCCAGCCCCAGCCAAAAACTGCAAAAAATAAAATAAAATAAAATAAAATAAAATAAAATAAAATAAAATAAAATAAAATAAAATAAAAAAGTGGCAGAACTTAATCTCTGCTTCAGACGACTCCCCCTCCACGAGTATTCACATTTTATAACAGGTCACTTAAGCCAGCATGAATGAAACCCAAGGAAGGAAATTCTAGTTGCAGGGTTCAGTGGGATCTGGAGAGGACTCAGGTGGCAGTAAATGACTGAATTGCGGTACGAATTCCCACATACCTGACCCACAAGATGTCCATTCAGGAAAAAAAATTCAGGTCCCCAGAAAAACAGGGGGCCTTCTCTTAGCTCTTTGTAGGATCTAGGTGTGATCTAGTGGGAGCTGCACCTGTTAATTTCCATCCTCCTCTCCTAGGACCACTTCTCTAGGGCCCTTGTAGTCAGGACTAGCCCCTGGCCAAGCTAAGGGACTGGTATTGATCTCATTTTTCCCCTTTCTGTTTCAAGCTTCCCCCCCACCCATCTCAGTCCCAGTACCCCCACATTGTTCCTTTTTGACCGCTAAAATCTAATAATCTTATTCATTTAAATATAATTTAAATATAATCTGCTATTTATCCCAGCAATGATACAAGAAATGAATCTTTAATGGTGGCTTTCAGACACTGGGTGAGAGAGAGAGAGGTATGAAAAGGGACATATCTTAAGACATTCAAATTTGTGATGAGTAAAGCCTGGCGGTGGTAGTCACAGTATTGCAGAAAGCTCTTCAAAGATAGAACCTTTTTTTTTTTTTTTTTTAACTTTATTCCCACCGTGTCTAGGGGAGTTTGGAAGACTGTGACCTTCAGCCATGTAGGAAGACACCCGCATTACCATGTGACTTCTCTAGGCTGGGGGATGAGATGGGAGGGTGAAGATGGGAATAATTGGGGCAGGGAGAAGCCCTTAGCCAGCTCCCCAGTTAGCCCTCTGTCTACTGGAATGCTACCTTAGCCAACAGGACCCAGAAAGGACTGGCTGAGGAGAGTGAAGGGAGACATACTAGGGCGGGTCCCTTGAGGACTGTAAGGGTGAAATTGTCATAGTTCTCCTGCCATCTATCTATAAGTCTGTAACTGAAAGAACAAGACCAGCACCATCTTAGGAGTTAAGTTTCGCTCCCCCCCCCCCCCCATTTCACTCAGTAAGTTTCACCTTCCAGGCAAGCCCAGGCAAGCCCAGGCAAGCCCAGGCATCATGAGACAACTGCCCACCAATCAGGGACCATTCTCCCCCACCTAACCAATCTAGAAGCGCCCCCTTTGTTTCAAGCTGTGCATGCCCACCTGCTGCCCGGGACCATAAATAACCCTCTGCTCCAGAGCTCAGGGCTCCTGGCACGGATCTGTTGTAGCAGAGACCCCAGAAGTTCAAGTTAGAACTTGCAATAAAAGGCTTTTTGCTTTTGCATTGGACTCGGCTCCCTGGTGGTCTTTGTGGGGGATTTCAGGATCTGGGCACAACATAACAAACCAAGGCCATAGCCAAATGATAAAAGGATGCTCTGCAATCAGCTTGGTTAGTCTCCATCCAGTGTCCTGAGTAACTGGCACCATCTCTTGGAAGTTTGGACCTTTGCGTTAGCAAATTCAGGGGGCGAGTCAGTTCAAGACCCCCCACCTTTTATCTTTCTCCATCCTCCAGTAATGTAGAAGAGTGTAGGCACAGGGTGTAGACTCTAGTACTAGACTGCTTGGGTCCAAATCTATGGTCTGTCTTTCACTAGCTGAGTAACTTCAAGAAAGTTAACCTCTCTAAGCCTCATTTCCTCATCTGTAAAATGGATGTAATAAATAGTGCCTGCCTTCCCTGGTTGCTGTGAAGATTGAGAAGTTACAAGAGAGCTTGGCCCAGGGGTAGGGGTCGGTCGTGGTAGCTGCTATTCTGTACTTCCCTGTCATCTTGGCTTCCAATTCTTCCACCACTACCCCCCTGTTCTCCTTTTGGCTCCATTTGCCTCATTCCTGTTAGTGTATAAAATACACCAGACTTGCCTACCTTAAAAGTAACCCTCTCAAAGAGAGAGAAAAAAAAAAAAAAAAAAAAAAGAGGAAAAAAAAAAAGAAAAAAAGAACTTTAGTGTCCCTTTCCCCCTCTAGATATTGTCTCATTCCTCTTCTCTGCCCCTCCCCTCAGCCTCACTTCTTTTTTTTGATACGATCTCCATCTGTCCCCAGAGCTAGAGTGCAGCCTTGAACTCCTGGGCTCAAGCGATCTACCTGTTTCAGCCTCCCAAGAAGTTGGGACTACAGGCACATACCAACATGCCTGGCTATTCCCCCTCCTCCCCCGGAGGTAGGAGCTGACTATGTTGTGGAGGCTGGTCTCGAACTCTTGGCCTCAAATGGTTCCTCCTGCCTCAGCCTTTCAAAGTGTTGGGATTATAGGCATGAGCTACCATACACAGCCCCTCTTCTCCCTTTTTGAGTAAAACTCCTCAAACAAATGGTCTACACTCTGGATCTGCTTTCTTACCTTCCAATCTTGCCTCAATCCTTTGCCATAAAATATTCACCTTAGTAAAACTTCTTTGTCATGGTTACCTATGCATGCTGCCAAATCTAACATTCAATTTTTAGCCTTCATTCTTTGTGACTACTGCTAAGCATTCAGTGCAGTTGACAACTCCTACCTTGAAACTTTTCTCTTGATTTCTCTGTCTTCTGATTGCCTCTTTTTTTTTTTTGAGACAGAGTCTCACTATGTCTCCCTGGGTAGAGTGCTCTGGCGTCACAGCTCACAGCAACCTCAAACTCTTGGGCTTAAGTGATTCTCTTGCCCCAGCTTCCCAAGTAGCTGGGATTATAGGTGTCCTCCACAATGCCTGGCTATTATTTTTGTTGCAGTTGTCATTGTTGTTTAACTGGCCAGGGCTGGGTTCGAACCCACCAGCCTCACTGTATGTGGTCAGCACTGTAACCGCTGTGCTGAGCCAGATGATTGCCTCCTTCATCAGTCTCTTCACTTTTCAGTCTTTTTTGCTGGTTCTTCCTTATCTCCTCAACCTCTCAATGTTGAACTGTCCAGAGCTCCATCCTGGGACCTCCTTTCTTTTCCTTCTTACTCTCTTCCTTGGTGATATTGATTAGTCCCAATGTACTAAATACCATCCGTGCATATAAATAAAATCTTTACAGTGATGAGTCTCAAAGCAATATTTTTATTCCTTACTCTGAGTTCCAGACTTGCATGTCTGTTTACTTAATATCTCTATTTGGATATCTAAACCTGTTTCAAAGTTAACATGTCCAAATCAGAGTTTTTGAGTTTCTTTCCCCAAAATTTGCTCTTCCATGTAAGAAAGGAAAAGCAACCTTTGACATCTGAGAACTGGTCTGACATTTACATCTAGACTTTACCCTTGTCAGAAGTTGGCCTGGTGTTCACTGGCAGGCCATACTATTCTCTACTTGGCCATAAACAATTTCACAGAACACCAATTGTCAGACAAATCCAAGACTAGATACATCTTTGTGGCCATGGTAAAGTGAGATTAACAAGAGCATTTCATAAAGTTATATAAGCACAGACTAAAACAAGGTTCTGGTGAAATAATTACCACAATCAAGATAATGAACTTATCCATCACCCTCAAAAGTTTTCTTGTGATCTTTTGTGCATCCCTCCTGCTGGCCCAGACTCATCAGTGATCTACTTTTTGTGGTGATAGATGGATTTGCATATTCTACAATTTTATGCAAATGCAATTGTGCAGCGTGCACATCTTTCACTCAGCGTATTGATCCTGAGATTCATCTATATTATTGCATGTATCAATAGTTCATTTCTTCTTGCTTAAGAATTGCAGGAATGTATCACAGTTTCTCCATTCACCTGCTGAAGAATATTTGGGCTGTTTCTAGTTTTTCACAATGATAAATAAACCTTTGGTAAATATTTGTAGGCAAGTCTTTGCATGGGCATACGATGAATGCATATGCAGGAATTTTGTGAGTGTGGTTCTTTAAAGCATCCCTCATTCCCAGATACTTATATAATATCTTTAAAATATGTGATGGTTAAATATATGTTGAAGGAATAAATGCACTTTCCTTTTTGGTTCAGGTCTATGGACAGTTCTACAATTCTTGTGCCCATCTCAGAACCCCTCGCTCCCCCATCCTTTGTCCCATTCCTGCCTTTCCAACCTGCAGCCCTGAGTGACCCCATCAAGGTGGCTGTTTTTACTTTAGGCTTGTTGTAGAAACCCTGCTCATTGGGTTCCCTGCCAATGAGCGCTCTCTACCCTAAGCTGGCCCCTTTGGCTGTTCAACAATCCGTTCATTCCTCACTTGCTGACTCCCTATCACATTCCCTACAGCAGCTGCTCCCGACTTCCTGCCCTCTCCTCAAGCCCCCAGCCCCAACCCTCCCTCTCATTCTCAGGAGATGACTTCACCTCCTTCATTGCTGAAAAGATTGAGGCCAACTGACAGGAGCTTCTTTGGCTTGTATCTGAGTCATCTCCACACAGCCATCTCAAATGCTTCCGGCTCTCAGGAAGATGTGCAGCTTCACCTTGCCAAGGTTAAGCTCTCTGCCGGTGTGCTTGATCCTAGCCTCAACTTGAATGATATTAACAAGAGCAGGAAAAAATAAAATGTATGTAGCCCTCGATACAGACCACGCACTGGGGTGAGTGCTGAGAAAAACTCTGGCTTTTAGTGAAAATTATGGCATCACCACTTCTTTTTTACCCAATCTTAAAAACTCATTATTATTATTTATTTTTTTTGAGACAGTCTCACCCTGTCTTCCTGTCATAGGTCACAGCAACCTCAAACTCTTGGGTTTCAGAGATCCTCTTGGCTCAGTCTCCCAAGTAGCTGGGACTACAGGTGCCTGCCACAATGCCCAGTTACTTTTTCTGATTTAGTAGAGGTGGGGTCTTGCTCTTGCTCAGGCTGCTCACAAACTTCTGAGCTCAAGCGATCCACTTGCCTTGGCCTCCCAGAGTGCTAGGATTGTAGGCATGAGCCACCATGCCTGGCTTTAAAAAAAACCTCATTATTATTTTATTTTATTTATTTATTTTGCAGTTTTTGGCCAGGGCTGGGTTTAACCCACCACCTCTGGTATATGGGGCCAGTGCCCTACTCCTTTAAGCCACAGGCACAGCCAAAAAAACCTCATTAATTTTTTGATAAAAGGATTGCAAATGCATAAATGCTAAGCACTTTGCATGTGTCATCTAATTTAATCTCTATAGCAAGATCAGCAAGATTGGAGGGTAGAACTATTTTTTTTAAATGACCAAAGAGACTAAAGATCAAAGAGGTTTAAGGAACTTACTTTGAGTGATATACCTAGTAAGTAGTGGAGCTAGGATTTGAGCTAATGTCTAAACCCAGAGCTCTCCTTTTCCCTCTTTCTTATTTTTTAAATTTCAAATTAAGATGAGGGTATAAATTTTTAGGTTACATTGTTCTCACTTCCAGAATCAAGTTCCAGTTGTAAAAGAGCCCTCACTCAGGGGCGTGTTACACACCCTCACAATGTGCACATTAGGTGAGATCCTGCCTCATGCCCTCCCTCCTGCCAATCATCCTCTCCCCTCCCCTCTTAACCCCTCCGCTCCCTCTACCCCCTTACTAGACTATATTTGTGTTTTACTGTTCATATGAGCATGTAATTGTTTATATATTAATTTCATATTAGTATGGCGTACACTGGATATTTATTTTTCCATTCTTTTGATACTTTACTAAGAAGAATGGGTTTCAATTCCATCCAGGTAAATCCTCTTTCTTCTGTCTCTATCTCTCATCTTCTCTCCCCACCTCCTCCGTGAAGTTCAGAGGGTTATCTTTATCCTACACCTCAGTTCATGAAAAATTATGATCCTTGGCAAAACTATAAAGCAATCATGGAGAAAAAGTAAAATAAAGAGGGGGGGAAAGATACATTAAGGGGAAGATATGAAAGAACTCGCTAGACTAGGGGGTGTGAACTTCATCCTGGAAGCAGTGATTCTCAAACTTTAGTAAGCACTCCCGGGGGTGCTTGTTAATAGGACTGATCCCCAAGCTCCTCAGACTTCCCTGATCAGTGCCTCTGGAGGTAGGTAAAAGCAGAAACATAAAAGATCAGTATTAATTCCAAAACATTCTTGTCACCCAGATTGAAGTTTTAAAAGGTACAGGCAGACTGGAGGGGAGAGAGATGGAAGGGAATGGGGGAGGGCGAGTGGAGGGAGGACATTTGGCAGGATCTCACCTAATGTACACAATTTCAAAACAGCTAAGAGTATATCATAAATGTCTTACCACAAAAATAAGTAAAGGAGGTGAGGGTTATGTTAATTAGTTTTTTATAAGCATTCCACTTGTATATCAGATCATCACCTTGTACCCCACAAATGTCTACAGTTATGATTTAATAAAAATTAAGTTAAAAAAAGGTGCAGGCCACGCATGGTGACTCATGCCTGTAGTCCCAGCTACTTGGGAGGCTGAGGTGGGAGGATCACTTGAATCCAGGAATTTAAGGTTGCTGTGAGCTAGGCTGATTGCCAGGGCACTCTAGCCTGGGCAACAGAGTGAGATTGTCCCACATACACACAAAAAAAGAATTTTAAAAGGTTGAACTAGCAGAGCTATGCAAACAATAAAATATAGATGGTGAGCAAGGAGGAGGGATTACACTCGTTAGGTTTTGACAGCATACAGATGGGAACAGTGGTGGTATGTAACAGAGATGAATAAATTAAAAAATGAGATCTTTCATGGGTAGGAATGAAGGCAACATAAAGGCAGTAATGAACATGGTGAGTTTCTTAGAGACCTTCAGGGGCCATTGAAGCAACCAATTGGAGTGGACCTGTGGTATGGGTGCACGTTAGGGTGCACGAAAGCAAACATTCGTATGGCGTGCACTATTTGTCAGACACTGATCCAAGTGCTTTATATACATGATTTCAGTGAATCCTTGCATTACAGATGAGCAAAGAGAAACGCAGAGCAACTGGGCAAAGTTACTTGTATATGACAAGAGGGGATTGCAATTTAGTGAGACTGACTTTAGAGCCAGTGTTCATACCTGTTATGTTAGGCTGCTTCTCACGGAGGCATTTCATCTTGAATCTAGGAAAATGGAGGTAAGGTGGAGGGCAGAGACATGAGGAAGGTTCACATCTATGGAGAAAGGCATCAGAGCAATTTCCTGAAGAAGACAGAGAAAGACATAGAAGGAAGGTAGCAGGAAACTATCAAAATTGCAGAGGTCAAAAGAGAGGAGAGTTTCAAGAAGGTTCCTGCAGATGTGTTGCAGCTGAAGGCTAAGGAGTAGACATCTGATTCGCTGGTGATTGTCACTGCTTGTTTTCCAGATGGCTGGTTAGTGGGGAACAGGGAAAACCAGAAGGAAAGGGTTAAGGAGTAAGTTGGTGGTAGGAATAGAAAGCAGATAATTTTTTTAGAGAATGATGGAAATGAAATAAAGGGCAATGATTATTGACTAATGATAAATCTTTGGAAGTAATCTGCATAGCATCTTAGATTAAGCAGACAGATTAGACTTTTTGTTCTATCATCTACTTGTTCAGTGATCTTGGGGATAAGTGATTTCACTTCTTAGAGACTCAGTTTCCCCATAATAATACAGGGCCTACCTACCTCAGCGGGCTGGAAAGTGAGATGATGCATGTTAAACACACCAGATTAGCTATTGTTTAAATTAGTTGCTCAATGAATGTACTTCAGTTATCTTAAGTATCCAGGAAACTCCCAAACCCAGACCCCTCAGGGCCTTTGAGATCAGTGCTGACTGGACTGGAGTTGCCAACTGCTGTCATAGAAGCCGTCCTCTTGAGGTCACCTCAGACTGGAACCAAGTTGTAAAGGTTAAACTCAAACCAGAGTAGCTTAATTAAGATAAATGGCCCTTCGGCTCATTACCGCTCTGCACAGTGACTTGGGTAGAGCTTGGGTAAACTCTGTATGTGGGTGAATAGGTAGGAACCAGAGCTTCTCTTTGAAGGAGAAATGAGTAATCACAGCCACTCCCTGGCCTGATTTCTCTAAGCACCTGAGGAAGCATAAAAGCCTTAAGCTCCTTGGCATTAGTTGTTTAAGGTTGCCCATATATAATATGGGAAGAATCCCTTCTTCCTCCTGTTCCTTCTTCTCTCTCATTTGACAGCCTCCAAAAATACCATATAAATATTATATCTTTTAAAAAACAAGAATATGTGCAATGCATACAATGCCCAAACTCTCCTAAGCAGTACTGAATTTTTCTTTCAGGATTTGGAATGCACTTGAGGATTTTGCAAGACCCCAGAGTTCAAAAGCATTTCTTGTTCAGGTGTGTATCTGTACGAGCTATAAAAACAAAATTTCCATTGATCCCGAGTCATTCCTTGAAAGTTGCTTTTTTTTTTTTTTTTTTTTTAATCTCTCCTGTTTCTCCTCAAACTTTAGTGCATGATGACCCAAAGACAGACTTGTGGTTGTTTGAGATTTCTACATCCAGGATCCACGCAGTATATCAGAGACACAATTTTCTGGGGGAAAATTCCATCAGTCATATGGCGGTGGTTATGGTGGCAACCTGCTGGGGCTGGCAACTGTCTTCAGCGCTGACCTTACACAGCCACAGAGAGAGTACTAACAGTGGTTTCTGGACATCAGGTAGGCTCTGGCTCCTAGGAGCTTCCATCTAAAAGCAACTTATGTGGAAAGAAATATTTTTTTCTCCTCTGCATTTCTCCTTTCAACACCACTCCAGTATCTTTATCTCCGTGTCTTTTTTTCTTGCTCCTTCTCTTTGAGTCTTTGGAGTAAATCACCCACAATCACAGCCTTTACTGCTCCCCCCTCAGGTCAGCCTCAGAGCTATTTGCCAATTGGAAAGAATTCTTTCCCATGGCCAAAGTTGCTGTCTACGAGTGCCTGGTGACACTCACCAGAGTTTTCCTAAGGGGCAGTCTGTTTCAGCAGAGAACTGGAACTCAGGAAAAATATCTGGGGACAAGTGGTTTTCGGTGCAGATTCAGGAAAGCCCACCACTGAGCCCTGTTAGCCGATCGGAATGGTGTCCCAGGCTTCAGTGCAACAAGTACAACTTATCTATCTATGGAAAAGCAGCATTTCTCCTATAAGCCCAGGTCCCAACTCAAATACAATGTGACAGAGCCTGATTCTCATCTCATTCACTCCCAGGGGGAGCAGGCTGCTGAGGCTGTGTTGGGTATGCAATGGCCACCCTTTTGGAAAGAAGAAAGAATGTCTGTAAGAGTGAGTCCTCCCTTTGGATCCTCTCTGAGTGGTTGTGCATGGTCCTATAAGACCCAAAGGCCTTCTGGCCTCTTGAACCTGTGACTCTGAGTCCCATTTATATCTGTGCTCAATTTGCTATACTTCCTTACCCCTCAGGTGCTGCAGCTATGGAGTTAGCCCCTTCAGAGAATCCTCTACCTATTTCTGAGAATCCCCCAAAATGATACCTCCCATGTGCCTAGAAATCAATTCATCAGCTATCGTCACTACACTGATTTCTTTTTTCTCCAGAATCTATTGTCCACATCCGCAATTTTTTTTATCTTAAATATATTTTTAAATTATTTTTTAAATTAAATCATAGCTGTGTACATTAATGCAATTATGGGGTAAAATGTGCTGGTTTTATATACAATTTGAAGTACATTGGCTATTTTTGCTGAGGGTTACCGTCATGAGCAGGCTGGTGTCCATGCTTAGGGATCTGTGTGACACCACTGGAGATGGAGAGCTACTGAAGAGCTGAGTTATGGGCAGGACAAACCATCATTCTTCTAATTCTCTTCCACACTGCATCAACAGGGCCCAAAGCCATGGCTGCATATGCTTAGAGTTTCATCAAGTTGCAGGTGAATTGTTCCCATCAGCCTCTGACTTTAGAGCGCAACTGCTCTGAGCTTACAAAGTCTCTGTGGGTTTCTGGCCACTCTTCTCACATGTGGGCTGGATGGGGAAGAGGAGCCAGGCCAACCCTTTGAGTCAGTCTTCTCCCTCTTAGGGGAAAGCCCATCCTCCCCCCAAACAGCCCCTCTTTCCCTACACCAAGCAATATTTTTTTCCCTTTCCTCTAAGACAAGTTTATAGCAACTTGGCACAGCATGAACAGCATCTTAGACCTCTTCACTCCAAAGGAGGGTCTTTGCAGCTTAGCGCCCATAGTTCAGCAATTACGGCGCAGGCCACATACACCAAACCCTGGCAGGTTCAAACCCTGGCAGGTTGGAACCCCGCCAGGGCCTTCTACACAACAATGACAACTGCAACAAAAAAATAGCCAGGTGTTGTGGCAGGCGCCCGTAGCCCCAGCTACTTAGGAGGCTGAGGCAAGAGAATTGCTTGATCCCAAGAGTTTGAGGTTGCTGTGAGCTGTGACGTCATGGCACCAAGAGTGACATAGTGAGACTCTGTCTCTAAAACCACCACCACCATCATCACCAACAAAAACCCCACAAAGTAGGGTCTTTGTATTTACAGTTGCATAATTAGGAGCTGTCTGAAGGAGGATCGAGTGTTGAAGAAGCATGTTTGTGTTTGCTTCTGTTTTTTTTTTTTCCGCAGTTTTTGGCCGGGGCTGGGTTTGAACCCGCCATTTCTGGCATGTGGGGCCGGTGCCCTACTCCTTTGAACTACAGGCCCCGCCCCCTTTTTTTTTTTTTTAGATCATGAATATATTATGCATATGTGGGGTATGATGTGTTGATTTTTTTTTTTTCTTTTTTACAACCTCACAGTGGTTACATCAAAGGAAGGGAAAGGTTCCAGCATGTTTAACTGATAACAGGAGAGAAAGGAATGAGGGAAAAGGTGAAAGTCCAAGAAACAGACAGGGGGGCTGCGCCTGTGGCTCAAAGGAGTAAGGTGCTGGCCCCATATGCCAGAGGTGGTGGGTTGGAACCCAGCCCTGGCCAAAAACTGCAAAAAAAAAAAAAAAAGAAAAGAAAGAAAGAAAGAAACAAACAGGGATAATAGCTGGAGCCTGTCCTCCAGTGGAAGGCAAAGGGGGGAGAACCTGCTTCCCCTCCTCTTTGTGACAGGAGGAGGGAGGGAGCGTTAGGTGGGGACCTATCTATTTAGACAACGTAAGAGTGGCAGGGTAGGAAGTTGGGCATTCCCCCCTCACCCCGAAAAGTTCTATTTTCACTGTGAAATGAGAGAGGGAGGGAGGTGAAGGATGATGATCAGAGGCTTGAAAAAAGTGAAGAATGGTTGAAATTGTGGCTGTGGAGGAGTTTTGAACAAGCTAATTAGGAAACCAAAAAGATCATGAGGCAGCAAGAAAGGGCCCCATTCTCATTGGTCTTCATGACACCATACAGAGTGTCGTGTCGTCCGCAGCAGGGCTTAGCAGCAGGTATGGAGAAAGGTTTCTTTCTCGTAAATAGAAATCATTCTTCTTTTTTTTTTTTTCTGGTAATGTAAAAGATTCTGAGCTAAAAGTGGAGAAACTTGAGTTCAAATCCTAGTTTCATCATCTGGGCGACTGTGGGGCAACTAATATTACCATTTGACATCCCTACTCTACCTGAAAGGGCTGTTGTATGAAAGAAAGGAAGTACAGAATGGTGAAAGCCATATACAAGGCATGAAAATGGCAAAAGCAAAAAAATGAAAAGCAACTCTAGCATGAGTATTTTCTTTCTTTCTTTCTTTCTTTTTCTTTCTTTCTTTCTTTCTTTCTTTCTTTCTTTCTTTCTTTCTTTCTTTCTTTCTTTCTTTCTTTCTTTCTTTTTTTTTTTTTTTTTTTTGCAGTTTTTGGCCGTGGCTGGGTTTGAACCTGCCACCTCTGGCATGTGAGGCCAGCACCCTACTCCTTTGAGCCACAGGTGCCGCCCCAGCATAAGTATTTTTACTATTTTTGTTTGTTTCTTTGTTTTTGGTGAGACAGAGTCTCACTTTGTCACCATGGTAGAGTGCCATGGTGTCCATGGTATCAAACTCTTGGGCTCAAGCGATTCTCTTGCCTCAGCCTCGCAAGCAGCTGGAACTATAGGTGCCTGCCACAACGCTCAGCTATTTTTAGAGATGAGGTCTCACTCTGGCTCAGGCTGATCTTGAACTCAGGAGCTCAAGCTACTCACCAGCCTCAGCTTCCTAGAGTGCTAGGATTATAGGCATGAGCCACTGTGCCTGGCCCTCTAGCATAAATATTTTAAAATATAAACTGCAGGAATTTTTTTTTTTTTTTTTAATTTCAGGTTAACATGAGGCTACAAACAACCAGGTCACAATATTTGAATTTGTTAAGTTCAGTCCATCTTGTAGTTTTCCATACCCCAAAGGTGTGCCATACACCCCTACATTGTGCCCATTAAGTGGGAGCACACTAATATCCCCTCCTCCCCTCTCCTCCTCCCCCATAACCTCTCCCCCATACCCCTTATCCCCAATTTGAATTGAATTTTTACTCCTATATGGGCATGTATGAGATCATCTATTGACTTCAGAAAAATTTTCAAAAGAAAACATTTATAACACATACCATAAGGGGCTTACTATACATAGAATTCTTACAAATTAAAAAGAAAGCACAAAAAGAATTGGGGAAAAGGGGCCAGGTGTGGTGGCTCGCACCTGTAATCCTAGCAATCTGGGAGGCTGAGGTGGGACGATTCCTTGAGCTCAGGAGTTCGAGACCAGCCTAAGCAAGAGCAAGACCCCATCTCTACTAAAAAATAGAAAAACTAGCTGTGTATTGTGGCAGGTTCTTATAGTCCCCACCACTTGGGAGTTTGAGCTAGCCAAGCCTTGTTATCTATGTGTATATGAACTAGCTAGGCGACAGAGCAAGAGTCTGTCAAAAAAATTCAAAGAACCAATAAACAGAAAGCAGTGTTTAACCTCACTAATATGGAATTAAAGTAAAATTCAAGCAAACAACAATTACTCATCTTATTTCACCTAACAGACTTAACAAAAATGAACAGATGAGTAACAATTAGTGTTGGTAAAGATAGGGAGACCCCAGCACTCACATCCTCTGTTGGTGGGAGTGCAACCTGGCACAATATTTTTAACCCAGGAATTCCATTTGTAGCAATTTATCCTGCAGATATATTCACTCAAATACACAAAGATATGTGTAATTATATCCATTGCTTCCATGTTTATAATAGCAAAAATAGAACCAACAAACAAAAACTCTCATATATATTAATAGCTAAAATTTCCTCTACTAGAAAGTCATTAAATAAATTATTGTATGAACCCAGGATGGAATATTATACAGCCACATTAAAAGTGATTTATGAAAGATAGAACACATCTATAGCCCAGGATGAAGGAGAGAAATGGAGTGGGAAGGGAAGGGAGGAGGGAGGTTTGATGGGGGGGGGTGGAGGGTAGGACTGCACCTATGGGGCATGTTGTGGGGGTGCAGGTTGGATCTGTCGGGTGTAGGACATAGATGTCTTAACACAATAAATAAATGAGGCGAAAACTATGTTGATTGCTTAGATGTAAGCACGTCAGATTGTATAAAAAAATCAACATATTGTACCCCACATATTCATAAATGCATTCATGATCTATGTGTATATGACTTAATAAAAAAAAAAAAGTGATGTTAGGGGAAAATGTCCAAGATCAATGATAAAAGGAAACTAGTGAGTGTAGAGTTATATGTATGTAGTTGTATCTCATATAAAATTTAAGTATATGATAGAAAAATACATGGAGGAGTACACAGCAGATTTAACAGAGGTTACTCTGTGGAGGGGGGAATATAAGGACTTTCTACTTTATAACTATAATTTTTTCCAACATTTCATCATGAAAAACTTAAATGTACAGAAAATTAGAAAGCCTTGTGCAGGGAATGCCTGTACAGAGAATGCCTCTCCATGTAGGGTCTGCTGTTAACATTTTACTTTATTTGCTTTATTACATATCTCTCCAATTATCTGTTGCTTAAACCCACCTTATATTTTAAAGTATTTTGTATTTACTTTAACTTCAAAGTAAATTGCTAACACTTTTTCTCTATAAATACTTCAGATTGTGTATCATTTATTGGAACTCCATGTTTATTCACAATTTTTCCTTTTGTGATAACATTCACATGCAATGAATGGAACAAATCTTAAGTTAATGAGTCAACAGATCTTAACTATGAAGGCACAGAACATTAGCATCACCCAAGAAAGTTCCCTCATGTCCATCACAATTCGTCTTTACCCCACCCCTTCTGCAACTTTGAAAATATTTAAATGAGCTTCTAATTTGAGAATAGTTTTTAAGTTTACCAAGAAATTGCAAAGATAGTACAGAAAGTTCTCATATCCTCTGTACCCGTTTTCCCCATTGTTCGTGTCATGGTAGATTTGCCACAAGTAATCAGCATGTGTCTATACATTATTATAACTGTAGTCCACAATTTTTCAGATTTCATTGGTTTTTCCTTAATGCCCTTTTCCTGTTCCAGGATGCCAGCCAGAGTGCCACATTATGTTTAGTTATCATATCTCCTTAGGTTCCTCTGGACTGTGAGTGTTTCTCAGATTTTCTCTGTGTGTGTGTGTGTTTGAGACAGAGTCTCGCTCTGTGGCCCTGGGCAGAGTGATGTGGCGTCATAGCTCACAGTAACCTCAAACTCCTGGGTTCAAGTAATCCTCTTGCCTCAGCCTTCCGAGTAGCTGGGACTACAGGTGCCCACCACAACTCCCGGCTATTTTTAGAGACGGGGTCTCCCTCTGGCTCAGGCTGGTCTCAACTCCTGGGCTCAAGTAATCCACCCACGTTGGCCTCCCAGAGTGCTGTGATTACAGGCGTGAGCCACTGCACCCAGCCATAATTTTCCTTCTTTTTATGACCTTAACAGTGTCGAGGGGTACCAGTGAAGGTGTAGGATTAGAATTTCTCTCAGTTTAGGCTTGTCTAATGTTATTTTCATGGTTAGACTGCAGTTCTGTAATTTGTCAATATTTACAGCAATCGTGTTTACTGTTTGTATGTAATCAGTCTGAATAAAAAGTACACATTATTAAAGGCATGACGGTGGGTGGTGATGAGGAGTGAGGCAGCTGACGTTAATAAGCTGAAAAGAAGCATGTCTACTTCGAGCAACTTGGAGAAAATATGAGAATGTGGAAAGTCACAGTGTCTCAGAGTGGTCCAGGCTGACTACGGGCAGGCACATGATGCCAGGGCTATCCCCCTGCCTGAGAAGGCGCCTCTGGAGGGAGGGTGGAGGGGCAGCGTGTGTGTTTTGTGTGTGTGTGTGTGGGGGGGGGGGTGTGTGTCAGAGATTCCCCAAGGGAGACTGAGATCTTTCCGTAACAAATGTCTCCTAAATCAAGAAGCTTTTCTAATCTTGAAGGATTGACTATTCAGCACTACATCAAGTGAGAATTCCTCACCACCTTCTGCACAGAGAGCCACTTGAAGCTGGAGAATGAAACCAGTTCTGGGAATGCCCAGGCATGAGCACAGTCTCAGCACTGGGTCTATTTTGGGAACATTTGGACATATTCAGCAGCATATTATACTTTGGCAAAATAAGTAAAGGTTCAAAGAAATAATCCTTGGTTTCCCCTTCATACCTGACATTTTTCTATAGAATGCCATATTCTGAGCAGAGATGGGGAGCTGGGGGATGGCTGGTTAACCATTATGATACTCGGCCATCTGAGAGGATTGAGCTGGATTTGAAAGAGCCGGAGCCCATTACGTGGGGTTAATGGGGGCAGAGAGGGATCAAGTCCGTGAAATTTGAGCGAATCAATATGCGGAATGCTTGACGATAGCACATTCACACATTTCACAGAGGAAGGAGGCTAGGGTTACACCCAGCAACTGCAGATGCTTGATTACAAAAACCAACCTGAAGCATTTCCTATTTGCTGGCTGCCTTGGGCACCCGGAAGGGCCCCCCAAGCAAGGCCCTGTATCCTTTCTCAGTTCTCTCTGGGAATCTGTCTGTAGCTTAAGACTGCTCCCCTAAATCTCGCCAGCTCCCTACCTTGGTTATACTTGAACTTAGATCAAGTTTGGTAGGTGGGAGAGGCTTCACTCTGCAAGTGAAGGTGTGCCCCAAGGGAATGTGTGTGTTGGGGGAGGGCACAGCAGGCTGGTGGAAAATGAGCAAACAGCTGGAGACACTCCAAGGCAAGATAGAATTTTAGATCTGGCACTGATGGGGGCAGGAAGAAGAGATGGGGAGGGCTTGGAGATAGTGAAAGAGATGGAATCTAGGAGCCTCCATGGCTATTAAAGCTCAGCACCTGGTCTAGGGCTGTGCACACAAATGACACATTAATTAATGTTCTAATAATATCTAAGATTTATTGAGCGTTTAAATTTTCCCAGGCTCTATACTTCATGTACTTTATCATCGTCAATCTCTCAATACCCTGTGAGAGGGTATTGAGAAAGTCATATTACTGTCTCCCCATTTTACAAAGAAGATACTGAATCCCAGAGAGGTCAATTAACTTATCCAACGTCTCAGTTAGCAAGTGGCAAAATTGGGATCTGAATCCAGAGACTGCCCTCAACTTCTTCCCTCTTGTGAGAGACCTCAGCTTGGTAGATCAGGGTTGGCAGGATGAGGGGGCTAATTTCCTGGCTCTTTCTTCGGAGTCAGGTCTTTCCCTTCTGCCAATATTATTCCTGTCCCCGGAATCCCCATGGCGTACAGAAAGGAGCCTTCCACTGACTCTGCTTTAAAGGGCAGGGCGTCCTGGGAAGCAGAATGGAAATAGCTGCCTGTCTTATATACTCTGCTCTTCCTCTGTGATCAGCTGCACTTCCTCACCCCCTCCTCCAGATTCTCACCCTCTTGTGACAAGAGGTACTTGCTGCATCTGAGCTTAATGGCTCAAGAGGTGGGTGGCGCAGCCGGAGCTTCCACGGGGGCATCTCTAGCAAGACGACCCTGTGGAGTTCTTCCCACAACCTGACTTGTAGGCTTCGCCTGCTTTGCTTTTTCTGCTCTGCTTCCTGCAACAGCCGCACCCATTGACATGTATTTAGAGGCCTGTTCTTTTCCTCTTAGGTATGGGTTCAGAAAATAACCAGCGAGGTTTTGCTTCTTCCCACTTACTAGAGTGCCGCCAGGCCAGGCCACTGCAGGCAGCCGGTCGCAGATGCACCGGGATTAGCCGCTCCCAGGCTGCCGCTGACCTCCCAGGCAGGCTCACGGACCTGTTGCTTTTTTTCCCCTTTCGTTCTCTCTCCCTCTCCCTCTCCCTCTCCCTCGCCCGGTCCCGCGCCCTCGGCCGAGGTCGTGGGGGTGTTGGGGTGGAGGGTGCCCGGGCCGTGCCCGGGCGGGGCGGGGTGTGGGGGGCGGGGGTGATG
>CAUYPK010049043.1:0-10403 GCA_963574355.1 Loris lydekkerianus | reverse complement strand
GAACACTGAAGAGTATAGGCATAGGTGGCACATTTCTAAAACTGATTGAAGCTATCTATGACAAACCCACAGCTAATATTTTACTGAATGGAGTAAAACTGAAAGCTTTTCCTCTTAAAACTGGAACCAGACAAGATTGTCTTCTGTCACCTTTATTATTCGACATAGTGCTAGAAGTTCTAGCCAATACAATTAGGCAAGACAAGGAAATAAAGGGAATCCAAATGGGACAGAGGAGGTCAAACTCTCCCTCTTTGCCGACGACATGATCTTATACTTAGAGAATCCCAAAGACTCAACCACAAGACTCCTAGAAGTCATCAAAAAATACAGTAATGTTTCAGGATATAAAATCAATATCCACAAGTCAGTAGCCTTTGTATAACAGTCAAGATGAGAAGCTAATTAAGGACACAACTCTCTTCACCATAGTTTCAAAGAAATGAAATATCTAGGAATATACCTAACAAAGGAGGTGAAGGACCTCTATAAAGAAAATTATGAAATCCTCAGAAAGGAAATAGCAGAGGATATTAACAAATGGAAGAACCCACCATGCTCATGGCTGGGAAGAATCGACATTGTTAAAATGTCTATACTTCCCAAAGCAATCTACCTATTCAATGCCATTCCTATCAAAATACCAACATTGTACTTTCAAGATTTGGAAAAAATGCATTTTGTATGGAACCAGAAAAAAACCCGTATAGCTAAGGCAATTCTTAGTAATAAAAATAAAGCTGGGGGCATCAGTATACCAGATTTTAGTCTGTACTAAAAAGCCATAGTGGTCAAGACAGCATGGTAGTGGCACAAAAATAGAGACATAGACACTTGGAATCGAATAGAAAACCAAGAAATGAAACTAACATCTTATAACCACCTAATCTTCGATAAACCAAACAAGAACATACCTTGGGGGAAAGACTCCCTATTCAATAAATGGTGTTGGGAGAACTGGATATCTACATGTAAAAGACTGAAACTGGACCCACACCTTTCCCCACTCACAAAAATGGATTCAAGATGTATAAAGGACTTAAATTTAAGGCATGAAACAATAAAAATCCTCAAAGAAAGCATAGGAAAAAACACTGGAAGATATTGGCCTGGGGAAAGACTTCATGAAGAAGACTGCCATGGCAATTGCAACAACAAAAATAAACAAATGGGACTTCAATAAACTGAAAAGCTTCTGTACAGCTAAGGAGACAACAACCAAAGCAAATAGATAACCTGCACAATGGGGAAGGATATTTGTGTATTTTGAATCAGACAAAAGCTTGATAACTAGGATCTATAGAGAACTCAAATTAATCCACATGAAAAAAGCCAACAATCCCATATATCAATGGGCAAGAGACATGAATAGAACCTTCTCTAAAGAAGACATATGAATGGCTAACAAACATATGAAAAAATGTTCATCATCCCTATCTATTAGAGAAATGCAAATCAAAACCACCCTGAGATACCATCTAACCCCAGTGAGAATGGCCCACATCACAAAATCTCAAAACTGCAGATGCTGGCATGAATGTGGAGAGAAGGGAACATTTTTACACTGCTGGTGGGACTGCAAACTAGTACAACCTTTCTGGAAGGAAGTATGGAGAAACCTCAAAGCACTCAAGCTAGACCTCCTGCAATCCCATTACTGGGCATCTATCCAGAAGGAAAAAAAATCCTTTTATCATAAGGACACTTGTTCTAGACTGTTTATTGCAGCTCAGTTTACAATCACCAAAATGGGGAAACAGCCTAAATGCCACCAACCCAGGAATGGATTAACAAACTGTGGTATATGTATGCCATGGAATACTACTCAGCTATTAAAAAAAATGGAGACTTTACATCCTTCGTATTAACCTGAATGGAAGTGGAAGAAATTATTCTTAGTAAAGCATCACAACAATGGAGAAGCATGAATCCTATGTACTCAAATTTGATATGAGGTCAATTAATGATAATTATGGTTATGGGGGGGTAAGGAATAGCAGAAAGAGGGAAGGAGGGAGGGGGTGGGGCCTTGGTGTGTGCCACACCTTCTGGGGGCAAGACATGATTTCAAGAGGGACTTTACCTAATAAATGCAATCAGTGTAACCTGGCTTATTGTACCCTCAATGAATCCCCAACAATAAAAAGAAAAAAAAGACGTGTCCCTCGCTCCTCAGAGATGGTGCTCCTTAAAGCCCTGTCCAAAAAACTACCTGCATGTAAATCTCTACCTTAGAAATCATTTCTCTGGGAACATGACATAAGAGGACAAATAATAAGAGTAGTCAAAGGAATATGACCCTAAAAGGGACTTTGAAGCTGTGTCATCTGCTGGCCAGCTGGCAATAAGGAACCACTACGTTGGCAGGTCTAGTTCTGGGAGCTCCTTGAGTGCTCTCATGGTACAATTGTTAAAATGTTCACTGGTGATGAATTGGGATGAATGTCAGCAGGATGGGATAAATGAGAGATGCAATATCTCAGTATTCAAGATATGCACATAAGTGCTAATAATAAGCATGATGGCATTGGATGGTGGTGGTTGTGTGCTTAAAGACACACTGAAGAAAGACAATGGAAAGCTCAAGTGGATTCATCACTAATTGAAGGTCAAGTGTAAAAGCCAATGACCCATCTGGAAACACAGAGACTCATATCTCCCACAACCAAAAAGCCAACAAATCTGAGGATCAGGCCTTGGATGTAATTGTAAGGGTACAAATGCTCCAGAGATTTGTCATCCCCAGCAAGGCTTCGTCTCCAAGGTCAAAGCCTTGATTTACAAGGACTGAGAACTTAAGAGTTGAGATAGACATATCTGGGTTGATGACCTCAAAAACCTTGCATCCCTAGATTCTCTAATCACCCTGGGCCTGCAGAAGTGGCTCACTCCTTGCTGTTGAAAGTACCGTATATACTAGAGTATAAGCCGAGTTTTTTCGCCACAAAATTTGGGCCTAGTACGGGTTTTTTGGCACAATTTTTGTGCCGAAAAAACTCAGCTTATACTCAAGTATATACGGTAAGTGTGCTGCATGTGCTTGAAGATAATGTAGAAACCTCTGCCTTGTAAGACACACCTGCACAGAC
This sequence comes from Loris lydekkerianus, assembly GCA_963574355.1. Lineage (NCBI taxonomy): Eukaryota > Metazoa > Chordata > Mammalia > Primates > Lorisidae > Loris > Loris lydekkerianus. Next base: position 7,314 of record CAUYPK010049043.1, on the reverse strand, counting down.
TCTGCCCCACTCCCCATCTGCCCAACAGACCAATATCTAGAGTCAGGTCCCAAAGTAACCCAGCTTGGTCTGCTAAGAGAGAAAAGGAACTCTGCAGTGAAGGAGCTGTCAGATCTAGCCAGGAACCAGGGCAATATGTACGAGACTGGATCCTAAAGGTCTAGGAGGGCTAGAACCTAATGTGAATAAAGACATTTTATCAAGAATTCTCCTGTGTTACAAAATTTACTCCCTGGCAAGACCCCCAGGGACAATGCTAACACCCTGCTGGATAGCTCTTGGATGACTGAAGATGACTCACCCTAAGGAAAGCAGAAATCTCAGCCCACAGTGGCAGATGGTGGGCAAAGAGATCAAAAGGCTCTAAAGATGGCCTTTTACAGTGGCTGCACAGGGGATAGAGGATCCCGTGACACACCTCCACATCCCTCTCTAGGAGTGAAGGCTTAACTCCCAGCTGCTTGAGTATTGTCAGCTGACTATCCTCAGTTAACTATTCTCTCTGGAAATTTTCCTCGCTGAACAGAGACAGCTGCTCTGCCACTGCCATGCCCCTTCCCAGAGGAAGTCTGTACACCATGACTGTTCTTAGCAGGAATGTAAATGTCTAGCCTACTTGCTCCAACTCCAACTCAGGACAGTTCAGAAAGGCTGGCCCAGTCTCTGAGCTCCTCAGAGGCCTATTTTAAAACTGCATCAGAGGTCAACTTCTCTTTCATTTCCTTTTTCCCAGGGGTGCTAATCTTAAGAGCAGTTCTAACCAACTTGCTAGGCACTAAACTTGACCTCACAGCTTGCTTCCTGAGGAGCCCAACCTCCAGCAGTAATAAGTGGAAAAGTCTGGTCAAGAGGAGAACCTAGACATACTGCATTCACCAGCACGGTGAGGGCTGCAGGCACCCCCTGCCTTTCTGTGCTGCACAGTTAGTGCACTTTTGACAAATGAAGGTCTATGGCAGCCCTGCCTCCAGACAGTGTCAGTGCCATTTTCCCACCAGCATGTGTATCCTTCCTGTCCTTATGTCACATTTTGGTGATTCTGCCAATAATTCACACCTTTTCCTTATTTTTACATCCTTTATGGTGCTCTGTGATCAGTGACCTTTGATATTGACTATGCCACAAACTGAGCCCATAGTAGATGGTGAACTTAATTGATAGATGTTCTGTGTGTTCTCACCTCTTCCCTGACTGCCCTTCCCCTTCCCTCTCCTCAGGTCTCCCTATTCCCTAAGATACAGCAATATTGAACTTAGGCCAATTAATAGCCCTACATTGACCTCTAAATGTTCAAGTGCAAGGAAGAATCTCATGTCTCTCACTTTAAATCAAAAGCTAGAAATGATTAAGTTTAGAGAGGAAGGCATATCGAAAGCTGAGATAGGCTGAAAACTGGACCTCACGTACCCACCAGTTACCCAAGTTGTAAATATAAAGGAAAAGTTCTTGAAGGAAATTGAAAGTGCTACTTCCAGTGAACATATGAATGATAAGAATGTAAAGTAGTCATATTTTAGATAGAAAGTGATCAAGATAAAAAGATCAAACCAGCCACAACATTTCCTTAAGGCAAAATTTAATCCAAGTCCCAAACTCTCTTCTCTTCTATGATGGCTGAGAGAGGTGAGAAAGTTGCAGAAGAAAAGATGGAAGCTAGCAGAGGCGGGTTCTTGAGATTTGAGAAGAAAAGCCATCTCGGTTACATAAAAGCAGCCGGTGATGATGGAGAAGCTGCAGCGAATTATCTGGAAGATCTAGCTGAGATCAGTGATGAAGACAGCCACACTGATCAACAGATTTTCCTTGTAGAAAAAATAGCCTTCTATTGAAGAAGATGCCATCTGGGACTTTAATAGCTAGAGAGGAGAAGTTAGTGCCTGGCTTCAAAGCTTCAAAGGACAGGCTAACTCTCTTGTTAAGGTGTTATCACAGCTGGTGACTTAAGTTAAAACCAATTCTCATTTACTATTCTGAAAATCCTAGGGTCCTTAAGAATAATGCTAAATTTTCTCTGTCTGTGCTCTATCATTGGAATAGCCTGGATGACAGCACATCTGTTTTTAGCATGGTTTCTATTTTGAGCCTACTGTTTAGAAAAAATACTCATTCCAAAAGATTACTGCTTATTGACAATGTCCCTTGTCACCCAAGAGCTCTGATGGAGGTATATAAGGAGATGAATACTATTTTCATGTCTGTTAACACAGCATTCATTACGTACAACATGGATTAAGAAGTAATTTCAATTTTCACATCTTATTATTTAAGAAAGACATTTTGAAAGGCTATAGCTGCCATAGATAGTGATTCCTCTGATAGATCTCAGCAAAGTAAACTGGAAAGTCTCTAGAAAGTATTCACCATTCTACTTGTCATTAAAACCACTGATGATTCCAGGGAGGAAGCCAAAATATCAACATTAATAGGAGTGTGGAAGTGGTTGATTTCAGTCCTCATGGATGACTTTGAAGGGTCTAGAATTCAGTGGAGGAAGTAACTGCAAATATGATTGAAAATAGAAAAAAAACAAAACAAAACTAGAATTAGAAGTGGAGCCTGAAGATGGGACTGAATTGCTGCAATCTCAGGATAAAACTTGAGTGGATGAGGATTTGTTTTGATGGATGAACAAAGAAAATGGTTTCTTGAGATGGAATCTAATCTAATCTAATGCAGCGTAAATTGTTAAAAAAAAAAAAAAGAACAAAGCATCAATAAACTTAGTTGACAAATCAAAGGCAGTGCCTGAGAGGACAGACTCCAACTTTGAAAGAAGTTCTACTGTCGGTAAAATACTATCACACAGCATCACATGCTCCAGAGAAATCTTTGGTGAAAGCAAAGGTTAATTTGTGTGGCAATCTTCATTTCTTAGTTTAAGAAACTGCCCAGCCACTCTAAGCTTCAGCAGCCACATTCTGTTTGGCCAGCAGCCATAAACATTGTGTCAAGACCCTTCACTAGCAAAAAATTATGACTCATATGACTCCCTGAAGACTCAGATGACTATTAGAATTTTTTAGCAATAAAGTATTTTTAATTAAATTACATACTTTTTTTTTTTTGAGACAGAGTCTCAAGCGTACACCCTCACAGCTCACCGCAACCTCAAACGCTTGGTCTTGGGCTATAGTCATTCACTCGCCTCAGCCTCCCAAGTAGCTGGTGCTACAGGTGCCTACCACAACTCCAAGCTATATTTTTGTTGCAATTGTCATTGTTGTTTTAGCTGGCCTGTGCCAGCCTTGGTATATGTGGCCAGCAGCACCTGCACTATGGGTGCTGCTCAGTTACATACTTTTTTTTTTTTTTTTTTGAGACAGAGTCTCACTCTGTCACCCTGGGTAGAGTGTCATAGTGTTACAACTCACAGCAACCTCAAACTCATGGACTCAAGTGATCCTCTTTGCCTCAGCCTCCTAAGTAGCTAGAACTACAGGTGCCCGCCACAACTCTCGTCTAGCTGTCCTGTTTTTAGTAGAGACAGGGTCTTGCTCTTACTCAGGGTGGTCTCAAACTCCTGATGTCAAGCAATCCATTCACCTCAGTGTCTCAGAGTGCTAGGATTATAGGTGTGAACTATGGGGCCTAGCCGAGTTACGTACTTTTCTTATATATAGAAAAATATAGTGAACTTTAGTATTAATATATAAGAAGTGGACTTTCTTATATATAGAAAAGTATAGTGGACTATAGTCCATTTAATGGACTATAGTGTAGTGTAGACATAACTGATATGCTCCAGGAAACCAAAGTTTTGTGTGCCTTGTTTTATTGCAATATTTACCTTATGTGTAGTGTTCTGGAACCAAACCCATAGTATCTCTAAGTCATGTCTTTACATGAGTAAGAAGGGTACCATCATCATTCAGAAATTCACCAGTGGTTATCCTCTATGACCAGAGATGTAGGCAGGAGTTGCTGTTACAAATCTAGGCTCCCAATAGCAACAAGGATAATAGGCTGGCTGTATAGTAGATGTGAGGGGTAGCACACAGCTGTCAGAACAAAGGTGGGCGTGATTAGAGTATGAGCATCAAGGGCAGCAAGGTCTGCAGGGACAGAGGGCTATGGAGATGACTCCTGAAGCCTAGTGCTCTTCAGAGAAAACTCTAAGAGCAGCCAACAAGGGCACTACTTACTCATACAACCAAAAGCAACCAAATATAAATGATCTAGAGATGAAGGGAAGCTGCCCCAGTAAAAGTCACAATGCTCTGTCCAGTGTCTGGACCTGAGCTCGTTGCCTACAGGAGAAGCCTATAGGAAAGACTCTATAAGGAAAGACTCTACAACACCATGGCAAAAATTTACAGGAACCATTCCTCCAGGCCTCCAAAATCCATATGTAACTCTTTGAACTTGAGTTGTGGGGTTTTCTCTAAGATACAAGACTTCTGTGATTAATTTCTTGGGGGCTTTGGAGGCAGCCCTGAAGGTCACAGCATCTGAAACAGGCTTTCACCCAGCCATTTAGAGATTTTGGTAAACCAGAGTCCCTCTCCTTTAGGGTAGAGAAGGGCAGAGCTATCCCATGGATGTATCACAACCCACCCAGGAGACAGGAATTGGGTATGGGTATTCTGAGATATACTGTTCCCTTAGCCTACAGGGCAGAGGCACAGAGCCTGGGGCAGCTCAAGAGCTCTTCAGAAAAATCAGTCTCTTCCAAACTCATCAGAAAGTCCTCCCCCCCCCCAAAAAAAAAAAAAAAATAGGATTTTTTGCTGCTTCCGTTATGAAAATCTTGGGAAGCATCTGAGTGCAGAATGAAGGGTATGGGGAGCCAGGGGAGTCCTTTAAAGTCCTATATATACCTTCTAGTGTCCATATTATAAGAATCTGTTTCCATATTCTCTGGATTATACAGATTTTCCCAGATTATTCTCCATAAAGATGTATTATTTTTCTATCCTATGGCCCTGGCGGCCAATTCAATTGGCCATAAAATTTTAGCATAAAGAATAAAACTCACCCAGTCGCCTGGGTAAGCACTTATCCTTGAAAGGGAACCATGAAGTCAGTTTAGAACTCGCATTCTAAACTCAGGCAGGCATTCTCCCTTCCTGGGGTGAAGGCTGTTTAGCTATTGACCAAGAAGTGAGAAATCACCTTCCCTCTCATTCTACTTGTCCTTGGAGGCACAACCAGCATGTTTTTGAATCTTCCCAGGCAACCTTCTTCCCACTCTGCTTAAAAGCACCATATGGCTTCATTTCAGAAGGAAGAAGTAGGTATCTTCTCTCCCTTTATCCGTTTGAGGGCAGTCTCAGTGTTGTCTATCCAGGTAGAGAGCCTCAAGAAGGCGATGGGAGACACATTGTCCCCGGCAGGAAGCCATGCTTCCTGGGCTCCCGTGCACCTGGGCCCTGCACCGCGCCCCTGGGCAGGCCATTGACCTGGGCCTCAGGGAGACTCAGCTTGGAAATGTGGAACTTCAGATTGTTTAGGGTGAGCTACTTGGACATCCAAAGAAAAAAAAAAGTCCTGCAGTTACCAAGAGCTGCTGTGGTGACTCGTTCACACAGAACGACCCCAGCCCACCTGCAAACAGGCAGCTTCTCCATTTTTTTGTGTGAGAGGTTTTCTCCTGTGTTTGAGTCAGAAGCCAATTCAGGCTCCAAAGCAAAGTTGCACTGGCTTCTCTGGACTCCCCTGCTTGGCTTTGAAAGCCAAGGGGTGATGGTTTAAGATTGCCACCTCAGAAGCAGTGCTGACTGGTGGTCTTCCTGCTGCTGGGTGTTGGGCTGAATAGAAGGCAGGGTGTTGAAGTGTTTGTGTGGTTATCACCTCCTGTTTGGCACAACAACCTTACATAGTCTTTGCCGGCTACTGGGCTCGGATAAATCAGAGCAAGGTCTCTTTGCTTCTGGTCTTCTCCTTTCTAACAGCAACTACATTCTCCTGAGACTAGAAACATTTGTTTTCTCAGCCCACTAACTCCAACTACAGTACATTTCCTCCTTATCATCACTATTTAGTCTGTAATTATTCCAGTCTACTAACTCCCACAGAGGTTGGGGAGAGCTGTGGCTACATTGCATAAATCACTGATTTGGGGTCCTTCGTTGTCATTAATAAACTCAGGACATGCAAGTCCCTAAAGGCCCAGCTCTTCAAACCCAATGTACACTTATGTTTATAACCCAGGGAGGGAAAGGGAAGCTTTAGGCAAGGACCTTGCCATGATGATCAGAAGTTTCATTTAAATCCACTGTGACTATAGAGTCTATTTATTCTCTTGCCTGGACATGGTTAATAATAAGCTGATTTGGCTAAATTATGAGAATGGCATCTAAACAGTAAAGAAATGAAATTCTAATCAAGCACAAACCCACCCATTCTCAAACGTCCAGATCACCATATCTCAAGGTACCCTGATGTTTGGCTCTACTGGGAATTGAAGGCAATCAACACAAAAGACAGTTGCTAAAAACATCCTACCCCCAAATATTTTCACTTAATCTCACCAGCTTCATACTTTCACTGAATGGCTGGAGAACAACAGCAACAGCGGTGGCCTGAGGGGACAGGGGAAGACATGTAGGGAATGCCCTTGGTCCCAAATAGAAATCGCACTGGCTGTCAAGTCTACAGTGTTTCACAGGACTAGCTAACCTGAGTCTAGTGAGACGGGCACCTGTGGAGGCTCTGAAAGGAGTTCTGCTATTCAGTAGTCAGCTCCTCATCATCTAGGCAAGATGCAAAAGTTTCCCCAAAGCCCTGGAAACAGAGAACAGGAAGATTGGGAGCTGCATAACCACACTGATATTCTAGAATTATTTATCCTGCAGACAACTCTGCAGGTCTCTTCTGTATCTCAAGGGAACTGATGCATTAGAAATATGATTGTTCTGGATATCAGGAAACTGTGGTATAGCAACCAAGGACTGGGCTGTTACTTGGCTTTGAGTGAGTTAACCCAGGTTAAGAAGAAACTGGTCTCTGGTGCCCCTGAGAGCTCCACAGAAGTTATCTACATATGCTCCTTAGAAGTACTCCTGCCCTTGGGGTCATCACCCCTGACAAGCAGGGAAGTTTCCCTGGATCCCAACACGTGATGGAATGGTTCCACATTAAGAAAAGAGAGTTTCATAGTAGGGTTGAGTACATTGGATACTTTTTCTTCCATTCTTGAGATACTTTACTAAGAATACACCTGTGGGGTACCTATGAAAAATGGTAAATGTAGAATATAATTGTCTTAACACAATTACTAAGAAAATGCCAGGAAGGCTATGTTAACCAGTGTGATGAAAATGTGTCAAACTGTTTATAAAACCAATGTATGGTGCCCCATGATCGCATTAATGT
>CAUYPK010049041.1:0-11591 GCA_963574355.1 Loris lydekkerianus | reverse complement strand
GGCTCTCTGTCCCCGGCTGCTGACGGTCCCCCGCTGCTCCCTTTCCCCAGCTGGTCTCGGGCCCCCGGTGCTCACGGTCCCCCGGCTGCTCTCTGTCCCCCTCTGCTCACTGTCCCCCTCTGCTCACTGTCCGCCTCTGCTCACTGTCCCCCGCTGCTCACTGTTCCCCGCTGCTCACTGTCCCCAGCTGCTCTGTCCCCCGCTGCTCACTGTCCCCCGCTGCTCATTGTCCCCAGGTGCTCTGTCCCCCGCTGCTCTCTGTCCCCTGCTGCTCTCTGTCCCCTGCTGCTCACTGTCCCTGTCTGGTCACTGTCCCCAGCTGCTCTCTGTCCCCCGCTGCTCACTGCCCACCACTGCCTGACTTTGTTTCTCTGATGTGCTGCAGTTTATTACTCCTTACTGTTTCAGATCGTACAGCACAATTCACTGCCTTTGGCACACAGGCTGAGGCTTTAGCACTTGCATACTTGTGTATAATCACTGCTGCAGAGAGTGTGGGGAGGGGAGGAGGGAATGGGCTGGGGGGGGTCACGGTGTACGGCACGCCTCTTGGGGACAGAACACAATTATAAGAGGGAATTTGCCTAACAAATGCAATCAGTGTAACCTCATTCTTTGTACCCTCAATGAATCCCAAACAAAAATAAAAAATAAAAAATCACTGCCACAGTCAAGATCCTCAGCAGTTTCGTCACTACAAATAACTTCCTCCTGTTTCCCTTTCATAGCCACACCCCTCCCCTCTCCATGGAGGTCTGTCATGGTTATCCTCTCCCATGACACTGTGCACTTTATTTATTTATTATTTTTTTTTCTTGAGACAGAGTCTCACTCTGTTGCCCAGGCTAGAGTGCCCTGCCATCATCATAGCTCACAGCAACCTCAATCCTGTGGTTGAGGATAACCACAACCTGGATTGATTGTGGATTGATTGGTGGATTGATTCTCCTGCCTCAGCCTCCCAGTAGCTGGGGCTACAGGAGCCTGCCACAATGCCCAGCTAGTTTTATTCTCCTTTTAGTAAAGATGGGGTCTCATTCTTGTTCAAGCTGGTCTCGAGCTCCTGAGATCAAGGCATCCACCTAAGTGCCAGGACTATAGGGGTGAGCCATTGTGCCCAGGCTAACACTCTGTACTTTGATTCCTAACACTCATCATACCTGTAATCCCAATCCCATTTCAAACACCATACAGTTCCCGCTGTCCCCATGTTGTTCTTTGAGACGTGGCTTGTCTCCGGGGAGCCTTCCCAATGCTTCCTCCTGCAAAGCCACCGTCAGGGTCAGGGTCAGGGTCAGTTCCCCAAGGCAGTAAGTTGTGGCTTCTCCCTTTGCCTTGCCAGCCTGAGGTGGGGGCTTCTCGGAGGAGGTGACATATAAGCTGAGTACTCACAGGAGCACTTCCTTCTGAAGTGACAAGCAGGGGGAAGGCCGGGGGTCCGTGAGGAGCTGTAGGTCCTGCAGTTTGGTGTGATAGGGTGTCAGGAAGGGCTAGAATGCGGGGACAGTAGCAGAGACTAGGCAGGGTCTCACAGACAGGAGCCAGCCCACAGGTCATCAGCCCAGAAAAAGAAATAAGACCAAATTCTGTGTTTTAGGGGGGAAAAAATTTCTGTGGTTGCAACTGAGGTTGCAGAGTGGAGAAATGGATGATGGTGCAAAGTGTAAATTAAGGCCAGCTTTTCCTCTGGGGATGGACAGACTTGGGGTGGGAGGACCACTGCAGCATAGGGGTTGATGGCTGACAGCATGGACCCTGGTGCCAGTTACATCACCTAATAGATGGTGACCTGGAGCTGTCACACTCTGCTCCTCATTCTCTTCATCTGTAAAATGGGGATAGCAACACACCTCCTGGGTGGTTATTCATTGGACTGGAGGAAGGGGGTTAAACAAGTTCATAGACTATGGCTGGCTAGATGCCGTTTGTTATATGCTGGGAAGGGTTTTCTAGACCTGTAAGTGGAGCTGTCTCTGGGTTTGGGTCCCCCACACGTTACCAGCTGAGCTGACCTCTAAAGCATTCGGGGAGGCCCACATGATGGTTGTATTTCCCCAAATAGCGTATTGCACGTTTTATATTCCCTGGCATGGAAGTATAGTGAAGACTGTTCACGATCTTGTTGGAGGGATTTCAAAACACCCATGCACAGAACGCGAAGAGGGACGTCCCGGTAGTGCAGGCGTGGCCCCATCTAACCCCTTTTCTGCACCCTCACCTGTTCTGCCTGCACTTAGCTTACTGGTGTGGAAGGTGGGACTAGCACCCACGTCCCTCAGTGCTGAGGTCACTGTTCCCAACACTTCACTTCCAGACAAAAGAGAAATCCCATTATTTGTACCTGTTCAGGATGCTTTGACCTGTTCACGTGTTTCTTACTACCTGAACGGGATGGAATGTTTGGGGGGGATTTCCCCCTCGCTGGCACTCTGTCACTCTTACGTCTCCCCTGTTCTTACAGCACAGTCGAGGGATCTTTCAGAAACAAATCCATCTGGTCACTCCCACCTCAACCCATAGCTTTTTGCTACTCTTGGGCTAAAGCCACAATCCTTCACGTGTCCTGTTAAGACCGAGTGGTCCACCTGTTACCTCCGTCTCCGGCCTCCCGCTCCCACTCAACCACGTGGCTGTGGTTTGGTCTTATCACGCGTCACCCTACCAGGGCCTTTGCACCTGCCGTTGCTATTGCTTGGCATTCTGCCCCCTCCCCGCCTCATCTCATGAACTTCCAGGTACCCTCAGTGTGGTCTCACACCCTGGGAAGCCTTCTCCTGTATGTGCCTCCTAAGCTGGCTGTGCAGCTCTGAGAGTCTCTGCCTGTCCTGTCCTGGACCAGGCCTGTGAGGTTTTGTTTGCATGATTATTTGATCAGCGCCTATCTTCCCCCAGCTCCGGGCTAAGATCAGGCCGTGCCTGGTATCTCTTTCAGCGTCCCTTTTATCGCGGCTGCCTAATGTAGTGCTTGCCGCATAGAACGTGCTTTCTAAGTATCTGTTGCCTACAAAAAAGAAAGTTTTACCTCTCAGCACCTAGCATGGACCAGAATGAAAACAGTTTTAAAGAGCCAAACAGAATAACAGCACATGTCACCATAACTACACAGTGTCTTTCAGCATCATTCTAAGAAAAGCCAAAATATCTTTATTTAATGGATTCAGCTAATAAAGTAAAGCCTTCGGTATCTACTGCCAGGGACTAGATGACCCTAGTTGTCAGAGTGGATGCACCTTATCTGTTTGTCCATCAGCTTACTGAAAATAAAGATCCCCAATATTTAATCTTAGTATTTCATATTATATCCCTCTAATATGTCATATGTTTTTTCCAAATATAATGCTTTATCCCCCACCACCCCCAGCTTTATGGAGGTATAATTGACAAAATGTCTATGTATTTAAGGTATATAACATCGTGTGATCGTTGTGGTCATTTTATAAGGTACACATGTAAGTTACCAGTTTTTATGTATGTGGGATGAAGATACTTAAAATCTACTCTGTTAAGTAACTTTCAGTGTACAACACAGTATTGTTAACTGCAGTCACCAGACTGTCCATTAGAGCCCCAGGGCTGACTGTAACAGAAAGTGTGCACCCTCCGGCCAGCGCCTCCCAGCACCTACACCCCGGCAACCCTCTTGCTCTCGGCTTCTGGATGTGTAACTTTGAAATTCCGCATAAATGAGATCATGCAGTATTTGTCTTTCTGTGCGTGGCTTATCTCACCTCAAGTGATATCTCCAAGTTCATCTAGGTTGTCATTCAGCCAAGGAATGGCCAAATTTCCTTCGTGGGGAGTCATAATATCTTATCATGTGTACATGTAGTGAACACCCTTTACTGTTCATCTGCCATCGTGTGAACACTGCCAGAAATATGGGGATGCAGGTGCCTTTTCAAGAAACGGATTTCATTTCTTTTGGGTATGTGCCCAGCAGTGGGATTGCTGAATCATATTGTAGTTACAGTTTTAATTTTTTGAGGAACCTCCTATTTTCCATAATGGCTGTACTAATTTATACTTCCACCAAGAGCACTCAAAGGTTCCTTTTTCTCCACCTTTGTACCAGTACTTCTCTCTTTTCTTTTCATAGTAGCCATTCTACCAGGGCTCCTATTTCATTGTGGTTTTGATTTGCATTTTCCTGATGACGAGCAACGCTGAGCACCTCTTCACATAGCTGTGGGCCACGGGCCACTCAGAGGTCTTCTCTTGAAAAATGTCTGTTCAGATCCATTGGCCATGTCTTAGTCAAGAAAGAAAAAGGTTAAGAAAACATTAGTGAGCTTTAATACATTGCAATAGAAATTAACTAAAATAAAATATTTTGAGGATAAAAACATCCTCAGTAGGCTGTGGAACAGCTTCCAAGGACTAATTTGCAAGTATGTGCAATTGGATTCTTTCAAGGAGCAAGGGATACAAAACATTTTTTGGGAAATAATGGCTGAAAAATTTCTGAATTATGAGGTACCGGTAACTATAAACCCCCAGATGAAGAAGGACAAACTCCAAGCACATGACACATAAAGAACATGACACTCTGGCACGTCATGCTCAATTGCTCAAAGCCACGATGGATGTGATTTGATTCTCCTTTGCAGTCTCTAGACGTTTTCCTTGTCTGTTTAGGATTGTCCTGTACAATGTGAATACAAGAGGCAAGGGCATGTATTTTTGCACTGTGGCTGAATTTCCGGGAAAGCATTTAGTATTTCTCCACGAAGTATGAACTTATATGTGTACCTTATAAAAGTATGACCCCACCGTTTGCAGACCACGGGGCAGAGGCCAGCTAGTTGTAGGTTTTCTATAGATGCCCTTTACCTGATTGGGGAAGATTCCTCTTACTCTCAGCTCACCAAGAGTTTTATTACCAACGCTATCCATGTTGAATGTCTCCTCATGTGTCTCCTGGCCACTGTGTGTCTCCTTTGGAGAAATAGTTCTTCAAGTCCTTGGGCCATTTTTAATCTTTTGTTGTTGTTTGTTTGGCACTGCAGATGTAGGAATTCCTTGTACCCTTAATAGACACATGGTTGCAGATTTTTCTTCCATTCCTTACCTGCTCTTTTGTTTTGTTGATTGTTTTCTTTGCTGTTCAGAAGATTTTTGATTAAATGTCCCACTTATTTTTGCTTTTATTTTTTTCACTGTGCTTTTGGTGTCATGTTTAAAAACTTTCATTGCCAAGTTAATTTCTGTCTGCGATGTAAGATGAGGGTCCAATTCCTTATTTTACACGTGGATAGCCCCTTTCCCAGTACTGTTTTTTGAAGAGACTCTCCTTTCCACAATGTGTGACCTTGGCAGCCCACTCAATGGCACCTTGAGCTGTCTGGGTTTATTCCTGGGCTCTCTGTCCTGCCAGTCACACCAGGACCCAGCTCCTTTGCTCCTGCAGCTCAGATCTGGGATGTGGGCAGTTCCAATGTGGTTCTTCCAAGTACTCACCTTCAGGAAGCCTGGAGACCCTCTGGGGGTCCTAAATCCCTACCCGGTGAGGGAACATTGCTGGGCGATTGGGAGAGGACAGAAGGACACTGTGTGACATTGGCTGGAGAACGAGGTAGAAAATATGGGAAGGACATTGGTTAGCTGCGTTTGGGAGGCCAGGATTAGGCTGCATGTGCTATAAAATCAAGGTCGCAGAGCAAGGCAGCCTGGACTGAGGGCGCAGGCAGAGAAGGCAGAGGGGCGGGAATTTGCCCTTAGGGAACCCGGAGAGCAGCTTTCTCCAGGACTCCAGCCAGGCCCACTGTGGGGCTGAGATAAAGGGGTCCACGGGGTGTCTGAGCCCCACTGTTTGTACCGATTTCCCCACAAACGCCCCACGTCAAGTTGAAGCGGATCTTACCCGCCGAGTAGTAACTGAGGCGGGATAATTCGGGCTTCCTGGGTGGGGACCTAGGGGTGACCTTAGGTGGTGGTGACAGTGGTGACTGATGTTTTTGCCGTGTTGTGACCCTACCGTTTGCAGACCGCAGCCTTCTCACCCCTCCCTGTCGCCCTCTCCCTCCAGGAATCCGAGGGTGTCTCCTGCCACTACTGGTCGCTGTTCGACGGTCACGCGGGGTCCGGGGCGGCCGTGGTGGCCTCGCGCCTGCTGCAGCACCACGTCACGGAGCAGCTGCAGGACATCGTGGACATCCTGCGGAACTCGGCCGTGCTGCCGCCCACCTGCCTGGGCGAGGAGCCCAATCACACGCCGGCCGGCAGCCGCGCACTGACCCGGGCGGCGTCTCTGCGCGGCGGCGTCGGGGCCCCCGGCTCGCCAGGCACCCCGGCCACGCGCTTCTTCACCGAGAAGAAGATCCCGCACGAGTGGCTGGTGGTCGGGGCTCTGGAGAGCGCCTTCAGGGAGATGGTAGGTGTCCCTGCGGAGCCCGGCGACTGACGCCGGACTCTTCCGTCCGGTCCCCAACGCTGCGTCCGGCCGGGGCCACCTGCGCCTCCTTCTCTAACGGGGCTCGGTTCTCAGCAGAGGCTGGCGCGAGACAGAGGTCCCGGCGCTGAGTGCCAGCAGAATGTAAAAGACTAAAGAGAGGGACAGTGCCTGAGGTCACCGGCTTATTAAACAGGGGCCCCCACGTCCCTTTCTCCACACTGTTGATGCCGGCTGAGCCAGTGCCCTTGACTGAAGAGTGTGGTCGCTGTCGGCTGCACACAGAGGGCAGTGGGGTGTCGGGGTGCTCAGAGGTGCCTTCCTGCCCAGACCTCCTCCAGGCAGGGCTGTCACCACGGTGGGTAACAGTCCAGGTCCCACCGCTTGCAGACAAGCAACAGCCGCTGCAGGGGACCATCCCCTGGGCAGACCCGAGAATCCTTTGTTTGGCCTGGGCACGTGGCTTCGCTTTAGTCTGAGCGGGTCCCCTGTCGGTCCCACTGAGGGGGCCCTGGAGGAGCTGCAGCCTGAGCAGCCGGCTCTGTGCTGGGCACCCCTGCCTGGCACCTCACCCTGTGCTCCTTGTACCCCCCGTCCCCCCGTCCCCCCATTCCCCCCTCTGTGCCCCCTGGGCCGGCAGCAGGCACCCAGGGCTGTGCTGTTCCACCTCCTTCCCTCTGTCGCCTCATTTTCTAAGCCAATTATTTTGGTTCCAAAGATTTCCTTTCTTGGGGGAGGGAGGCAACCTGCATACAGATGAAGGGTGAGCGATCCTCCAGGAAGTGTATAAGAACTGAGTTAGGGCTTGGAGCTGGCAGGTTCGAATCCAGCCCAGGCCTGCCAAACAACAGTGACAACTGCAACAAAAAAATAGCCGGGCGTTGTGGCGGGCACCTATAGTCCCAGCTACTCAGGAGTCTGAGGCAAGAGAATCACTTAAGCCCAAGAGTTTGAGGTTGCTGTGAGCTGTGACTCTACGGCACTGTACCAAGGACGATAGCTTGAGACTCTGTCTCAAAAAAAAAAAAAAAGGAACTGAGTTAGGTGAGTGTGTGGTAGTGTCCTTAAAACATGGACATCAGAAAGCGGCGACAAGCTGTCAAATGCAGCCAGAGCAGCTGAAAGCATCTCACCAAAACTGGGTGTCCACACAGCACATCGCAGGATCGCTCAACACCAGGTTACATGCTAGTAAGATTTGCTTGCAAGGCAAAGACATTTCCTGGAGTCACAGCTCAGATTGCACCTCTCCTTCCTTCATGGATCCCTGCTCTGTTCTCTGCCCTTCTCTCCTTGGTACTTAGATAATATTTACCCTTTGACCAGCAGGTGGTTTAAAACACACCCCTGCCAGGTGCTGTGGCAGGACTGGGGTCCAGCTGCTTGGAAGGCTGAGGCGGGAGGATTGCTTCAGCCTACAGGTTCTGTGCTATGGTACACTATGCCAGCTGGGTGTCCACATTAAGTTCAGCATCACTGCGGTGACCTCCTGGGATTGGGGGTCCACCAGGTTACCTAAGAAGTGAACTGGGCCAGGTCTGAAACAGAGCAGGTTAGAACACCCACCCTGATCAGCAGTGGGTTGTGGGTGAATAACCACCGCACTCTAGCCTGGGCGACAGGGGGAGCCTCTTCTCCTACAAAATAAATATTTTAAAAATAAAATAACTGCACTTCCATCTCATGAATTTCTGATAGCCTTCAGCTCTGCAATCCCAATAAAAACACCAGGATGCTGGGAAAGATTTAGAGGGTGGAATCAAGGTAGAAAAATTGGTTCCTATACACACTTGGCCCTTATAGAAACCTCTGATGTGAATAAATGTTTCTAGATGATAGTGCTCAGAACACTAATTTTTTAAGTTATTTAGGGGAAAATATGACAAAAGATTCTCCCTATAGTGGGAGAGGAAAGTTTATATAGTAGAAGTGGAAAATAAAGGAAAGGGTAATACCATATCCTTGTTAGGACCAGTCTGTAGCACGGGACACATTTTACTGGAAACTGCTGCATTCTCCATTCTCTCCACTAGAGGCAGGTGTCACAGAGACTCAGGTCGCTGCAGGGTCTGTTCCTGCCTGCTAATGGCCAAGGGTTGCTGGTATTACCACTGTGCCTGGAAAGAGGTAAGGTCAGAAAGATACTTAGTGAAGAGCCTTGTTCTTGTCTTTTCATTGTTTCCAGCTTACTATCCAGTTTATTATTTGAAATTTTTCTTGGCAACTTAGAAAAAAAATTGTTTGCTCCACTTTCATGTGTGATTTGTTCAATAAATTTGTTGAGAACCAGCTGTATACCAGCATGAATGGGAAGAGCAAGGAACAGATTAGACAGAGACAGGTATTAACATGTCAGAAGCTCTGAGTGAGAGAGATGAAGGGGCAAGAGAAAGAAATAGGATGAATTTGGGACAACTGGGAATTGAGACTGGGAGGAATCAGGAAGCAGACGCTGTGTGAACACACTGTTGACCGGCAGTTTTACACAGAGACGATCCAGGTCACCGGTAACTCGCGACGGCCAGCAGTGTGTGAGTCATAAAGCCTGGAGGGAAGAGCCTGGAGTGGGAAAGGCAGGGTGATGTGGGGTCTGATGAGGGAGGGAAAGGCTCGCTGGGGGTGACCCTGGGGCAGGTGGGACCAAAGCAGGGGGAACAGGGCCAAGGAAACTGAAGGAGCCAGTCAGAGAGCCCAGGTGGGCCAAAGGCAACAAGCTGCTGCCTGCCATGGCCAGAAGATAGATTCCAAGGTGAGGAATGGGGCACGTTGGAGGTTCTGGAGCCCAGCCGTGGCAGGCCAGGTGCGCTGTATGACAGAACATGAGCTTCAGGCCACCTCCCCTCTAGTTCGTTCCTCTCCAGCCCACCCACACCCCAGCTCCTCTCCACGCTCTTTCCCCAGATTGACTCAGGCCCTACATGCCTGCTGCCAACCTGGACTTGGCCCATGGCATGCGGCTCCTGGTTGGCCTTGAGAAGCTCACCAGGTCTTTGGTCCTCATGGCACTCGGCAGGTGACCGTACCTTGTGCTGTGTTACTAGGAACTGAGCCGGCTGACGCCCAGGTTGTTGCACACGTGTTGCACACGTGGGTGTGGTGCCAGAGGTTGAGGCCGAGGAGGTTTACATGGGATTTGGACAGACCGGCCCCCTTTATTCGGCTCATGGTGGCCAGAGAGCAGGCATGGGGACATCGGCCTTTATCCAGCTCCTGGGAGCCTGTGAGGCAGCATAGGAAGTCTTCCCCACAGAGGGAAAGCCTCAGAGCTGGATAGTGGCCAGAACAATAGTGGCTTCTAACCAAGCACTGATGACGATTACTCAAGACAACACACACCTGCAACCTGCCAGCTTAATCATGGGTCCTCAGAACAATCTGGCACCTGCCAGCCTTCAGGGGAGAAAGCCTAATAGACTCTGCCCCACATTCACCCCTTTCAGGTTTCTTGTCTCACAATCTACCCTTCCTCAAGGGTCCCTGTGCAAGGAGCGTGAAACGTTGCGTCATATGCCACCACAACAGTGCACACTACAATAGCAGTGTAGCACCAGTGATACCAAGCAAGACCATGGCCCGTGTGTGTTCCTGCCCAGCAGGCAGGAGACAGCCAGGTGGCCATGGGGCAATGTCTCGCCACCAGGCTTTGGCTAGGGAGTCTGCCTCATCATTACCTGATGGGCCAGCAGAGCCTGCCTGGCAACCATGAGTTTCTCATGTCCCAACTCCCACAACTTTTGTGGGGCCTGTGAATAACCATCCAGTGGTTTAGGTGCCCCATGGCCTTCGACAGGGTTAACCCCTTACCCAGCTGTCTGGACAAGTCACTAGCGGGGACGGCTCATTAACACCCACTAGCCATTGCTGCTTTGCCTGGCCCCTGTGTCACACCAGATAGTTTTTATTTGCGGGTGGAAGGCTACCACTGTCACTGCTCAGGCTGCCCCCGACCTGAGTGTACCACACAACCTCAAAAATCAGGGTGTGGCCCTCCTTAAAGGGGCTAGCTTTCTGCACCCCCATATCTGTACAGATCACCAGACCCAATACCTCCTGCCCAGCCTGTGATGGGCTGAGGCTGAGGGCACCGCACTGCTGTAAACGTACCCGAGGTGCTAGCTCACCAGCAGCCCCAGCTCCATTCTCCTGCCTCATGGTCTCAGGGCCCCCGGTCAGCTATGGTGCTGGACTTCATTTACTGGTCACCCTACATAGAGTGCCAATTTTAACACCAAGGACCCATGCAGGGCAGAGGGCGTGCTCTGCAACGTGGCATCCCCCATACGTAAAGCATTCGGCATCAGTCCACGGACACTGAAGCTAAACGTGGCATCTGCATGCCCAGTTCCTGGAGAACCTGCTGCAGTTTCGAACAGGACTGCAGAGACTAACAGGGCCGGGCAGCTCCCCAGCCTTAGTCCACACAGTGCCGACCATGGCCATGACCGCGTCCAGCAGGAATGGGAGCTGTGCTGTGCCGGTGGCATCTGTGAGCACTGCCATAGGACAGGTGCATTGTAACAGAGGCTGGTTTCTCCATCTCTGGGGCACCCAGGACACTGCTCTTCACCCCTATCACATAAAGCAACCTGCTAGCAGCGAGGGACTCATTTTCTGCCTAAACTGTTCCCTCAGCTCCATAACTCCATCTGGCTATACAGGTGAGAGGCAGGATGTCCTGTCACTGTGGGGGTGCAGCTGCCCACCCGCTTGGCCCTTGGTTGTTGTATTTTTACCTTTTCTGTTACCACTGGCCGTGCCCCAAAGCAGGGTTCACCCTCCTCCTCCGAGGGGCCTACCACCACCGCCATGGGGGAGTCCAACTGATCCAGGGTTCACTCCACGCCCCTCCTCCAGGAGCCATTTCATGTTCCCCATGTCAGGGGTCACGCTGCTGCTCCTCAAGGAGCCGCCTGGTCTCCTCCACAACCCAGCACAGCTGTCAAAATGCTTCAGCTGGTCCTGGAGTGCCCGGGTGCCACTGGCCTCCCTCAGTGTCACCTCTGTCCCTGTTCACAGAACTGTAGGAGATATGTGGCCCCCAGTCCACAGCCACGTGAGAACTTTTTTTTTTTTTTTTTTTTTTTATTGTGGAGAAGGGGCAGGGAAAGAAGGCGGGGGAAGAGGTGAGTGACAGGGTCGGGCCAGTGGCATGGTACCACATTGGCTGTATCTAGGTAGAGGCAGTTTCAGGCTGGGCCTTGCT